>PVJN01003716.1:0-97620 GCA_004026805.1 Lasiurus borealis | reverse complement strand
GCGCTCCCATGAGAAATGAGGTACTTGACGATAAGACAGTCCCCTTTCTCCTATTCCTCCCACATGCTGGCATGTTACTGCTCCATAATCTTTTTGTCACAAGCTTTGAGATAAATCACTAAAACCACTATCTCTCTTGTCAAGCTGGTTGCAAATGACACCAGAGCACTGATCTGGGGTCGCAGGACTGTCCTCCCTGCTAGCTTGTTTGTGGCCACACCCCCGCCCACCCTCAGAGAAATGGCATCTTGCTTACTAGACAGAGATAAATTCCTCGCTGGCATGCTCATCAGACACTACGCCAAACTCATCTCTTTCCTCCCGCACACTGGTTATTTATAGAGATCACAGGTGAATTGGGGGAAATTATTACAGTGCAATGACTGCTGAAAGGCTGCGAGCTAAAGAAGATGGATTATCATGGCTCTGACATGATTTGTATGGATTTCCAAAATTAAGCTGTTCACTTAGAGTGACCACCTTCCTCCTGCCCTGGGCTTTGCAGCTGCCCTGGTGATAACCTTCATCTGCACTTGTGAGCCCAGAAAGCTGAGCACGTTTCCCATTACCTTTCAAGCGAGTGTGTAGGGTTCTTCTGGCCCCTCGGTAATAGCAGGGCTGCTGGTGAACAGAGTGATAAACACCTCCTGAGAGGGATGTAGCGTGAAAGGATCTCATCACCTGTCATTAGCTCGCCGATGAATAATGCAGCATTTTCCCTGGCAGGTGTCGGGTGGGAGGGAGAATTGCTCCCGTGAATGCTCTGGTGAGCACTTCAGCACCAAGTAAGAAGTGAGAGCAACAGATGCATGTGACAAAATTACACAAGCCATTGTATTTTAAAAGAAAGGGGAAAATTTCACTTCACAGATACCTGGCAGGTTTCCTTTCTTTCTTTCTCTGCCCTTACAGTCAAGGCAGGCTAATGCTGCCTTCTCTTAACCTTTTACCGCTGTAATCTGGACCCCTTGCAAAGGAGTAGTTTCTCTTGGCATTACTAAGCTAATAGCACATTTCCTCCTCCAGTTCCAGTTCTCTCTTTGCTTTGCATATCTTGGTCTTGACTTAAACATGTATACCTTTGTTGTGTTTTTATTAAGCTGTATAGGCTGGGGTTAAATAGACAAATAAAGTAAGAGCAAATATACTGGTTTCTACATGCATTTGTACCCACGTGCACACACTATACCCACACACATACACTGAAATGGTACTTTTGGGCCCCAAAAATGGATAGCTAATAGGCTTATTGCCTTTGTGAATCTGCCTGAAGAAAATAACATCAGAACAGCAGAATATAACACAAAAATGGAAACCATTATTGGTTATTCACAGCACACAAATTCACCTCTCTGAGAGCCACAAATTAAGAAAAGTTTGGATTACATTTAGGTCCACTTTCCTCAAGATGGGCACAACATCTGAGCACTCTGGAGTTTTTCATTTTTCAGCTGGTTGCCATTAACTTCCAATATGACCAGCCATGAGAATTAAATCCCAGGACTAATTAGCCAGCATCCTCATCCCTAAATCCTACATTTTCTGAGGCCAAAATGCCAAATTCTCTTGTTATGATGAACTTCACCATTTAAGTTAAGAAGAAAACATTTTAAAAGACAGAAATAGTCTAGTTAAAATTGGGCTACAGAATTTTTAAATATGGCACACACTACCATTGCTAAAATATCTATAATAATAAAAGGATAATATTCTAATTAGACTGGACATCCTTCCAGACTTCATTCCGGACGTCCTTCTTGACAAAGCTGGGGCCAGAGGGAAGCCAGCCCAGGTCCCCGAGGGAAGCAGTGTCAGCAGCCAGGAAAAGGAAGGCCTACACTTGCACGAATTTTCGAGCATCAGGCCTCTAGTAGCAACAGATTGCTCCTTACACCCAATTCTGGATCTGCCCCTGTCACTGGAACAAATGAAGCTCCATCCTTTCCTCTTCAACTCCCCAAGGCCACATCACCATGGAGGAAAGGAGCTGAGATAGGCTGAAGCACAATTAAAAATAAAATCAAAATAAATCCTGCCTTTAACTCTACTATTCCTTCTTTTCATTTTTTATTTCCGTCTTTATTTCTCTTTTTTTCTTCCTTTCTTTCTTTTTCTCTTTAAGACAAAAGATAATAGTGAAACTTTTAAGTCTCATCTAAAGTTATGAATCTAAACTTTTCCATATTACCTCCTCTCCTTTACTTATTTTGGCTGTTGAATCATAATCAAATAATTGTTCCTTAGGATGAAATAATCATTTGGTAAAAAGAAATAATAAAATTCTCCTAACCACTTATTGAGAAGACTGGAGTTTCCAAAATAGAAGTTCTGAATTCTATATAGATCCCAGCAAATGCAAACTATAAGAAAAATTAAAATTTTGGTATACAAGTAGTATATGCATTTACAAGACTTCAAGAACTTCAGAAAAATAGAGAGAACAAAATAAAAGAGTATCCCCTATCTATTCACCTGTTAATATTTTAGTGTATATTTTTTTTGGAAATTATATATATATATACTAGAGGCCCAATGCATAAAATTCATGCAAGAGGCTTGGCCCCCGCCACCATGACAGCCACCTCTGCCTTTGCCCTGGTGCTGTGGCTTCATCCAGAAAGACATCTGATCTAATTAATATATAATTCTTTTATTATTATAGATGTGTGTGTGTGTATACTTCTAAAACTAATCATATTATTAAAAGTACTTTACCATATTTATCCTAATAATTCATTGAAGAATAACTTTGTCAATAATTATGAATTCACATAAAAAATTTTTGATTAAATTTATTTACACTTATGTGAAATCACTTACTTCTCCCATCCCCCACCTACCCCTGCCTCTGGAAACAATCAATCTGTTCTCTGTATCTATGAATTTTATTATTTACTTATTTACTTATAGATTCCACATATACAAGAGATAATACGGTATTTGTCTTTCTCTCCCAGAGGCCCTTTCTACATCACTTTGGCCATTATCTTTCAGAACAAATATCCTGACAAGGATGAGTGTATTTAGTTGACAAGACAGAAATGGAGCTGTCCCAGAGAACTGGGGACATATAGTCAGTGTATATCTCTTTTAGCTGCTTATCCCAAGAGACAAGGTCCCATATATTGCCTTCTGCTGCCCAGTAGTATCCAGTTCAGTCTAGTCTCCTCCAAAGTATGTCGGCTTCCCAAATTACCACTAGTACATTTCATGCTCAAAACACCCACGTCCTTGTTAGAAATGCTATCAGAATCCATTCATTAACCTGACAATATTTGTGTAACACGTGATGTGCCAGGAAAGTAGCTAAGTGCGGGGGCTAATCATGTCCCTGCCCAAAGGAGAATTACATTCAGGAGAGCAAACAGGCAATAAATAATTTTAAACATAAGCCAACAAGTGTTTAAGCATCATGATCAGTACTATTAATGATCAGGAAATTAAACAGCAGAATGCTAAATAATAACCAGGAAAGGGGCTATGGTAGTGAAGTTTGCCGGAGAAAACAATGTAAGAGTAGACATTTGACCAGGTGGTGAGGAAAGCAAAGCAGCTATGTTAGTACAGATCCTCTGAGAAGCAGTAGCCATGATGGGATTAAAGGTACAAGGAATTTACTGGTTAGGAGGAAATGCCTGTTACAAGGAGAGACTGTCATGAGGAGAGACTGTCAAGGGAAGGCTGAGACTGTCATGAGACCATAATGCGAGTCTACCCCAGGTAAAGGGGACAGGGAGAGAGAGAGGAGGTTGGTTAGAAGGGTCCTAGGCTGCTGTGCAATGGAGGAAAGGCTCAGGAAAGCTGCCTTGGATCCAATGCCAGCAGACAAAGAAATGTCCTGTCTCCTCGGAATGGGGCTGCCCAAGTATCCCACAACACTTAATCGCTAGTCGGAAACTGCTCTTGATCCATGTTACAGAGTGCTTAATAGAGAAGAAAGAACTAACCTATATAACGGTTACTTTGAAACAAAATCCATGCAGACTGAAGAATTTCACAACATCAGTAACTCTCCTTTGAAATGAGGTCACACCCATCACACACGCCCTATGCTGCAATGGGCTTACAGCCTATCAGACAAGAAATACATGGAGAAGATGAGGGTCCAGCCATCTTGCTTCCTAACCTGCCTGGAGAAGCAATACACCATTCATAATGCTTGATGAATGCTGCCTTGATGAATAGTGTTCAGGGATCCTGGAAAACAAAACCAGGCCAGCCCCTCAGCAACTAAGAGCAGCTGTTAGGAACCCAACAATACTGGGCCATGTGAACATGCCTCACCACGTTCATTAGGACATGCCAGCACACATTATTATAACTGGAAATCATAAGCCAAAAGAGACTCGTTAGGGAATAGGTTATTATCACCAGGCTGCTCAGTAGCGTAGCTTCTCACAGATGTTGTTAACTATATCACTATCCTTGCACAAAGCTGAACTATGATAACCCTTTTTTCCAATTATAACAATCACTAATTTGTTTGCCAATTGTTCTTGAAATGTAATAAATTTACAAGTTTGTCAAAACCCTGGTCTCAAAAAATATAGGCATTTCTCTTAGCAAAACAAACTACAGCTTCATAAGGAATTTCTCAGTGTGAGCAATAGAGAATAGAAAAATGTTTTGAAAGAATTTTTCAATGATGTTTGTTGCTATTGTTGGCTTCTTAAAATATCTGGGATCATGACTACCCATTCCCTTAAATTTAAGAAAAAGAATAGTACTTTAATGTCAGATTTTCTAAAATATACACATTAAAGGTATACTGGAAAAGAAAAAGAAACAAAAGATAAAAGAAGTGAAATACATTTCTAAAATTAGGTATATTTTGATATTTCTATATCATGAAGTAAATAAAAACTTGCAGCTTCAAGAATATCTAAGCAGTTGGTGGATTTTAAAGTATAAACTCCACTTTTATATAAATTATGTTAAATTGCTCTGAAACATCAAATCTATGTAGAATCATTCTTTTTTTAATGAAGAGGATTCATTCCTATAATATGCTTCTTTTTGTCAGTAACTCTGATTACCAAAAGCAAAATAATGAAAGAACCAAAGGGTTGCCTTCTACAACATCAGATAAAAGTAAAATGACATGAAAGGATTATTTACTATTACATAAAATACCATCAAATGTTACAGTACTCATCAAATATACACCCAGGGATCTTGAATCTAGAGTACTGCAGGACATAGTTTTAAAAACAAAACTGTTCAAAGAAAAAGATGCAGCCTAGGGCAATAGTGTGGTATGAGGAAATGTGGCTTAAGGTTGGCTTTCCAAAAGAATATTTTTTTGGATTTCAGTATCATACACTATTGTAGAAAGTATCCAAGTTTCTACTTAAGATGATTTCTAGCTAGCCTACATATGGGAAATTTTTATATTCTAGAAAGCTCACCTTCTATAGAATAAAGCATTATAAAGATTAGCTTCCATAGAGAACTAGAAGATGTAACCAATACTTACTTGTATGTCCAAATTCTACCCCTCAATACATATGATTAAAGCATGGGCTGCTCAAAAGCCATTTTCTTACATAAAGGGACATTGCCTGGCTGGCCTGGATGGGCCACTTTGGTTGAATTCGGAATGGGTCCTTCACCCCACAAGAGCAAATTAAATTAGAAACATAATATTACAGTTGTCATTTGGCTAGTTTCTTCAATGGAGGAGATATAAACTTAAGAGCCATAAGCTGCAATCTGTATTACAAGATGATCTTTATAAAAGTGTTTCCAATTTTTATTTAAGATATTTTGTGGATTTTTATTCTTTTCAATTAGGGAGTAACAATAATACAGAAATAGATAGCAAAATGAATTAACTAATAGATCTGGGTGAGTTAAAATAAAAAGTGACATAGTAGGATCTCAATTAGGTTGAAACACCCACAATTCTTACCATGCCTTATAATACAAGAAAAACCAGACCTATGCAAACCACAGTAAAACAATTTAAAAACAAAGGACTACAAAAACAAAAAAAATCTTAAAAGCAGTCAAAGATAGACACTTTACATTCAAAGAGTAACAATAATACAGATACCTGACTTCTCAGCAGAAACAATATATGCCAGAAGATAATGAAAAGATTTCTTTAAAGTCTGAAAGAAAAAATTGACAACCTAGAATTTAAAACCCATTGAAAGCATCCTTCAAAAGTGGGGCAAAATCAAGACATTCTAAGAAAAACTAAGTGAATTTATCAACATCTTAACAGAAGTGGGGAGGGAGAGGGAGAGAGAAAAGGAGAGTTATAGAGGGAGGGAAGAGAGGGAAGAGGAGAGGAAAGAAGGAAGTAAAAAGGAAGAGAAGGAGGGAGGGAGGAAAACTCTTCTTTACAGAAGGTCAACAAATAAATGTTTTATGATTTTCATGATGCTGAATAATCACCTTACAACCACACAGATTACTTACTAAGAATAAAGGGAAAATTGTACTTATAAGAGAGCTGGCAACAACCACCTCAGGCAAAGAGTCAAGTTTAGGATCCTTAATATTAAGCAACCGACCTTCTATGTCTCCTAATGTACTCTAATATCACCTATAATATCACATTCTAATTAAATAGTATCGATTAAAAATACTATATATTTTGACTATAATAAAACTAGAGGCCTGGTGGTCCCTTGGCCTGGCCTGTGCCCTCTCACAATCAGAGACCCCTCCCTTAGGGGATGTCAGAGAGCCAGTTTCAACCCAATCCCACAGGCCAGGTCGAGGGACACCACCAGGCCTCTAGTTTTATTATAGTCAAAATATATAGTATTTTTAATCGATACTATTTAATTAGAATGTGATATTATAGGTGATATTAGAGTACATTAGGAGACATAGAAGGTCGGTTGCTTAATATTAAGGATCCTAAACTTGACTCTTTGCCTGAGGTGGTTGTTGCTAGCTCTCTTATAAGTACAATTTTCCCTTTATTCTTAGTAAGTAATCTGTGTGGTTGTAAGGTGATTATTCAGCATCATGAAAATCATAAAACATTTATTTGTTGACCTTCTGTAAAGAAGAGTTTTCCTCCCTCCCTCCTTCTCTTCCTTTTTACTTCCTTTTTACCCCCCATCTCCTGCACAATTAGGACTGGGGAGAGTCGCAGGAGGTTGGCCAGCTAAGGAGGGACTGCAGGAGGGCTCCAGGGCATGTCCAGCCCATCTCGCTCAACCCAGATCAGCCAGACCCCAGCAGCAAGCCAACTTACTGGTCAGAGCATCTGCCCCTGGTGGTCAGTGCACATCATAGCAAGCAGTTGAGTGGTGTTAGCATATCATTAGCATTTTACACTTTGATTGGTTGAACGGCTGACCAGTTGACCCAACACTTAGCATATTAGGCTTTTATTATATAGGATGTTTAGACATAATTTCTAATTCACCCAGCATTTCATGAGTTAGAGCAGTGGTCAGCAAACTGCGGTGGCTCACGAACCGCAGTTTGCTGCTCTGTTGACTAATGAGTTTGCCTACCATTGACATAGATTCTCAATTTCAATAATTACAGGCTGTTGTTGTTCCTTGTGATTAAGCCCCTATGAGGAACAAGTTAGAGAGCATGTGGAAACAATTAGGCAAATTCTACTACTGGCCTGGATTCTTCAAAAAGTCAATGTCATTCAAAAATGGGAAAAAGTTCTAGTGATTTAATAATCAAAGTCAATGAATGAACTTTGATTGGAACTTCATTCTATTAAAATAATCTATAAAAGTCATTCTTGAGAAATTAGAGAAGTTCAAATATGAACCAGAGAAAGGAAGGAAGGAAGGAAGGAAGGAAGGAAGGAAGGAAGGAAGGAAGGAAGGAAGGAGAAAGAAAGAAAATCATATTAGAATATATGGAATTATTGTTATTTTTCCTAAGTGTGGTAATGATAGTTTATTTATATATCATTTTTTTATTTTTAGGATGATGAAATATTTAGTAAGGTATCATGATGTCTAAAATATCCTCTTAAGTGGTACAGCAAAGATAGAGTTAATTGTTGAAAAATGAGTGGAGTCTTTAAAAAAAATCCATTTTGCTATTCTTTCCATTTTCTGTATGCTTGCTTGAAACTTTCATTTTGCTATTCTTTCTAGTCTTGGTATGCTTTAAATTTTCCCTACTTCAAAAATGGGAATAGGGATTTATTGTTTTTATAATTAATACTTAACAAATACTTTTTAAAATTTCTAGTGAAAATAACTTAACCATAGTATAAATATCTATTGGGTAGGTCTTTAATTGTTTTAAGTAACAAAAACCTATGTAAAACAGTTTATGGAGATAGGGGGAAGGCAATTTAGTCTTTCTCATAAGTACAGCAGATATAATTTCATCATGTTTAGATACAAATGCTCAAAGGTGTCATGGCCCGTCTCTGGACTCTGCTTTCTTCTGAAGTAAATTTAGGAAGAGCATGGAAACCACTAGTGCCTCTCCTTTACTTCCTACCTGAAAGCAAGCCTTGCAAAAAAATAGGTTCTTCATATAAATAGTCTCAGCACAAGTTCCCCCATATCAGCTCTGAACCAATCACTGTGTCAAACATAGTTGAATATACCAACAGGCCATTTTTGAGATACATGCCTACCTTTGGAATCATGGGTAGAATCAACTGTAGTACCTGAAAGTGATCAAGGGGAAAATCTGTCTATCACTGTCAGAAGGAATGTGGGGGCAAAGGGGGGTGTAGGTGAATAAAGAAAAACAACATATGGGCAGATTCTTTCCTCTTTAACAGGAGCTTAGGGAATGCAGAAATCTACACTACAGAAATTCCAAAGCAGGGATTGACATTGCTCCTTGATGGTGGCCTTCTAGCCTCTAGAACTGTGAGAAATAAAATTCTGTTGTTTACTTTTTTAAAAATGAGACTGACATCTCAAGCAAGGAAAGCCCTGAGAGAGGGGTACTATCAACAGGAAATTATTTTGACAAATGTATTTAATAGGAAGCTTTCAACTATACAACAGAGAAGAGCTGGCAAAATGTGCTGCAAAGGAAGTTCCTAAAGTTGAGGCATTGTTGAGGCTCCCAAAGCCGCAATGTCTCCTCCATCTGGCCATACAGCTGCCCCTCATCACTGGTTTTCAGGGATCTTCTCCACAGGACACTCTCTTAGGGCTCCATCACCCCTGCAGGTGGCACTCTTGGGCAAAGGCCCTGAATGTTCATTCCAGAATAGTTCCACCCTTTCTCGTGAATGACTCCATTGGCCCAGATGAAACACTCGTGAATCATTGACCCCACAAAGTCTGTTAAGGCTGCACATTGTGGTGAAGCCATCTCTCCTTCCTTAGCTATCAGAGTAGCTTGCTAGCCAAAGTGTTTGGCCTTTAAATTCCTTAGGCCATGGCCAAGGACTAGTGCCTTCTGCTCTTTCAACATCACCGTTGCCAATAACAAGATCTCTGTGATCCTTTCAAAACCCTCTCATTTGGTGAAAAGCAAGAGGTAAGTTCCACCATCATGAGCCATAGCTCCCAAAATATTTTTCCAAAAATACTGTCCTTTTTATCACTTTAACCTCAATCCTGTAAGATTCAAAAGGAGATGTTGGAAGAGAGTGTACAGTACTCAACTTTTTTTATATTTCCTTTGCAAATGCACATCCATGATATAGCACTCCCACCAGTTGGGACTACAGACCCATTATAAAAGTGTTTGGAGTGACAGATTATTAGCCACCTATTGCTTTTGATTTGGGGTCTTCAGGTAGTACTGAGATGCCAAGATTGTCATATTAACATCCCCATTACGTTTGACTTAGCCAGGAATGATACCTTACCAACCAAACTGTAATGGGGTTATGGCTTGAAGGGAGAAAGGCAACTAAACTTATCACAGAGCAGAATTCACATTTTTACCTAGCACAGGACCTATTTACATCAAACTGATGAGGATAAATGGAAGCTATACAAGGAGGTTTATTGTCTTGGGGCTGGAAAAGGTTAAAATTTGACTTTTTTTTTAAAAAAAAAAAAACAGGCTGCTAGATTCTAAGTGTCTAAGCTTCCCTCTGTGTATTCTAACCACCATCTTTTCATCCAGTGCCTGGCATGAAGCCCAAGGTCTATAAATACGTATTGATTGGCTGACTACAGACCAGTTACTTCATTATAAAAGTGTTTGTTCTCAACAGATTCATTAATGCCAGTATCCTTGCATATGTGATTGCATAGTATAAAACATGCACACTGCATTCTATATAATTTAACTCCTGTTCTCAGAATGTTCCTGGCATGCTGTGTATTTGTCAAGAGTTAAAATTTAGGAGTTTCTGCATAAATACAATTTAAATCCACAATCCAATTAATACATTAAAAGCTGACAGAGTTTTGCTAAAAATCACCATTTGTCATAGATTCTGTGCCCTGGTATTATCCCCACAGATACATAAGGCTAAAAAGGGCCACCTATTACTAGAGAGATGTATCTAAAAGATCTCTCAGGCTGCCTGTAATAATCTCCATTATGTATAATGACCATTTTGATAATAGCCTTTAGAAGAGGTAATGGCCCTGCTGAACGGTTATTACCTGTCTGTTCATGCTGGAAGCAAGATGCAGAAGCCAGAGGGGACAGTCAAATGGTCCTTGTGGTGCATTCTGAGGAAATAAGAAATATTTAACAGAATGCAAGAAACAGACAAGCGAGCGCCTTTTGTGGCAGAACTGGCCGCCTCTCTGCCACAAGCATTCCTGGATTTCATTATTTAAAGCAAATGCTCCCAATAATGGACCTGCTCTCAGCCTTCAGACCAATTTCATCTGAAGCATCACGAGCTGGTCTATTAAGAGGAAGGGGGAAAGACAACGGAACGTTACCACCAGATTCCTCCTCATATCACTGCTAGTGGAGTAAGCCCACGACAACAGAAACTCCAGTGGGGCAAGGAGATTGTTTCTAATGGGCACAAAAAAAGGGAGGACTACCTGTTGCTTAGTCAAAGTGAGATCATGACATGATTCCCAGGACCAAATCTGATCCAGGCTCAGCTACAGCTTTAACTAGATAACCCACCATCCCGCTGCAAAGGGTAGTTTCCATCTCAATACCTTCACGCCGAGGGGACAAATATCATGCCCGATCTCCTGGGAGACCTTACAAAGCTTAGAGAAAGTTCCCCCTTTATCTCTAAAGTCATCCTTACGCATTCACTAAAACAGAGGGGAGAATAAGTCTTGCTAAAGGCATAACACAGGCATTTGATGGGAAAATGGTCTGGAGATTTTTTTCCCCAAAAAAGTTCTACAGAATGAGGTCACAAGTTGTTCACAGGCATTATTGATGGGGAAGGGGCATGCAGTGGTCAAATGTGATAAAAAAATTCCATGTTAAACTAATATAAACAGATTGTTTACTTTCATAGTAAGACTTTTTAGAGCCTTTGTCATGTGCATGTGCATTGTGAATCTCCAAAAAGGGGAAGAGATGATGGGGATAATATAAGTAGTGTTTCCCAATAGCAGTTATCCAAGGGCACTTATTTATTTATAGAAATATGTAAGAAGTATTCTGTCATTGGTCTATATCTTCAATATTTGGTATAGCAGTCACTAATCACATATGGCTATTTACACTTAAATTAATTAAAATTAAATACAATTTAAAACTCAGTTCCTCTGTCACATAAGCTATATTACAAATGCTTAATTAGCCACAAGTGGCTACTGGCAGCTATATTAGATAGCGCAGATATAGAACTCTTTCATCATTGCAGAAATTTTTATTAGACAGCCCTGCTCTGAATAATAGATAACATTCTCTATAGAATTTGAAATGTAGCGTTTTTATCTATCAAGTAATACTTGTTAAAAAGCATATACTCAATCTCAAAATGAATTTTCCCCCTCCACAGAAAATTAATAAGAAATATAGCAGAATATTTGATATCTGTACTCATCCTAAATTCACACAATTATAACACTTATAGAGATAAAAATGTAAGAAACTTGGAAAACTGAAGCAAATTGGGAGCATTTGAAATCTGAGAAACCTCTAAGGACAGCAGTAGCTAATGGTTTTAAAGGTGAGAAGAGGGGAAAGTTAACTTGGGAGAAAAGTGTTTTTGGCACAGAGGTTAAAAGAACCACATAGATCTGTTCAAACCAATCAGTGATCCATAACTGAAACATTCTTTGTGAATACTGCTCTCTTCTAGTGGCTATAATTTAGAGAATATCCTTTTATTGATTTTTGCTGGGTTCAAGGAAGGAGAATTGATTTGAATGAATATTGCTTAGGATGGCTCTTTGCAAACAGTAAATATTCAAAATGGATAAGTTGAAAGACAGAAAAGTTGAATACAATATATATTTTTAAGCATTTCATGTGCTAATCGCTCAGCTAAGGAGTGACACAATGATACCTGAGATTTAGTGCCTGTCTTCAAAAGCTCACAGTTGTTCAAACACAAAAACAAGGTTGCCAACAACAAGCCTGTGTGGAGAGAAACATCAATAAAGCATGTGGAAATTCAAATGAGGTTGAGAACACTTTCAGACAAGAGGATAAGGAAGGGTTTCATGGGAAATCGATCTTTATTAGAATTTTGATTGGTTCACCTGAAGGAACAAATATGTGCACATTTTGACAAACCCAGAACATGGGCTTATATAAAATCTACCAGTCTTTATAGTGAAACTCATGCTTCAATTTGCCCATGAAACTGTGCTTATTACCCCAGTCCTCACAGATGAAAACCTATTTTGATCACCTGCCAGGTCTAGAATTGAAAGTCTCTGATTCCCAAGATGGAAGTCTTGAGGTTGAGCACTCAAAAATCTACATTTCTCTATTTAAAAGTAGGTGTGGGAATCTACTAAAAGGGGGTTGTTTTAAATCTCTGACTACAGAAGATGGATTTCTAGTCTGCAGAAATCCTCTCATTCCTCAGATTTATGCTTTCTTATATGAAGGTAATATAGAGTTTGCATGACTCTAAATTCTGTTCTCTAAAACAATGACCACATTCTCAACAATCCATAAGAAGACTCACTAACATTTGCATATCAATTTATATGTGATTCTCAAACCCAGGTGGCTATTCTAGAAATGCCTAGAAATAAGTAAATCTTACACAAGTGAAATGAATCATAAACTTTCTGTGCCTGGAATTCTGAGCTAAGAGCCTCCATGGGTGTCTTCTAACAGAGTTTTGGATTTAGACAACATCGAGATTTCAAGAAACCAAACATCAAAGGGACCAATTGCTTTTCAAAATTGAAAGAAACAAAAATGGAAAATCGGTGCCTGAGAATATAAGTTCAGAAAGAACAGAGGAAACATAAAGGTAACTAAGACACCAAAGTTCAAGTGTATCCTGGAACTGGGTAAGGTTAATTTTTTAAAAAAATTAACAGAGACAGAAGGAAAATTAATATTTAATAAGCGATTTCTATGTGCAAAGTGTTATCTTAGTTGGGTTCCCTAGATAAAAGAATTTGAAGCAAGCATTAAGTGTTGATGCTTTTGAGAGGTATCACTCTAGAGTGGAAAAAGAAAGAAAAAAGTAAAAGAGATATAGATAGGAAGAGATACAAGTTGACACAGTATAATGGTGGTCATAACATCTTGATGAGCCTAAAGCAACACAGCCTTCCCTGCAGGTGAGTTCAGCTCAACCCTATGGGATTTCTCAGCTAAGGAGAAGTCTATGAAGGGAATGATGGAAAAGAGAAATTTATCTTCCACATCCACCTATTTCCTGATGCCAATGGTCAAAATATGTGACAAAGAGTAAAGTGCCCATCTTTCTGGAGGGCATCAGCACATATCCCATACTCTCTGTTGTGGGGTATCATTTAAGTCCATAAGTGACTATAGGACATGTAGCTGCTGCATCTGGCTTCCAGGAACAACTGGTCAGCCCCAGTCTGCTGGACAGTGTGGACCCAAGCAGAGACCTCCAGCTGAAAGTCTTAGAAACAAAGCATCTAGGAAATTGAGGAAGGCCTGTAGACGTGCCCGATATTACAACCACGTTAGGTGATTTATGTAACCCTATATGCTATGATTATTGCTGCTTTACTCACAGTATATTTTGATTCCCAATTCAAAGAACAACACTTGGTCTGTAATCACAGTACTAACAACAAAAATTATCCTTAATTCAAGGCCTGATAATCTGAACTCTGAAGTTCCATCTCTCCTCCTATTTTATTTCTATACTAGAGGCCCAGTGCACAAAATGTGTGCACGGAGGGGGGGGTCCCTCAGCCCAGCCTGCACCTTCTCCAATATGGGACTCCAATAAGGGGATATCCAACTGCCCCCTTAAGCCCAATTCTGGTAAGATCTGGCCTAAACGGGCAGTCAGACATTCTTCTCACAATCCAGGACTGCTAGTTCCCAATTGTTCACCTGTCTGCCTTCCTGATGGGCCCTACTCGATTCTGCCTGCCAGCCTGATCACCCTCTAACCACTCCCATGGCAGCCTAATTGATGCCTAACTGCTCCCCTGCCAATCTGTTTGCCCCTAACTGCCCTCCTCCCCTATAGGTCTAGTCCCCCCCAACTGCCCTCTCCTGCAATCCTGGTTCCCCTCTCAACTGATCATGCCTGCAGGCCTGGGTCCCCCCGAACTGCCCTTCCCTGCAGGCCCAGTTGCCCCCCACTTCTCTCCTCTGCTAGCCTGGTCACCCCTAACTGCCCTCGCCTGCTGACCATCTTGTAGTCAGCCATCTTGTGTGTTGGAGTGATAGTCAATTTGCATATTACTATTTTATTAGATAGGATAGAGCCCTGGTGCATGGGTGAGGGCTGGCTGGTTTGCCCTGAACGGTGTCCCAGATCAGGGTGGGGGTTCCCTTGGGGCATGGGGTGTCCTGGGCAAGGGGCCTTTGGTAGTCTGCAGGTCAGCCATGCCCCTCGGTAACCCAAGCAGAGGCCCTGGTATCTGGAATTTATTTATCTTCTACAATTGAAACTTTGTAGCATGGAGTGGAGCCAAGCCTCCTGCTTGCTCTGTGGCTGCAGCCATTTTTGTTGGAATTTATTTATCTTCTATAATTGAAACTCTGTAGCATTGGGTGGAGGCCTGGGCTGGCCAGGGTATGCGGAAAGCTTGGCTTCCTCCATTGCTGGGGAAACCCAAGCTTCCTGTTCACTCCATGGCCACAGCCATCTTGGTTGGGTTAATTTGCATACTTTCTCCTGAATGGCTGGTGGGTGTGGCTTGTTGGTGTAGCAGAATGGTGGTTAATTTGCATATTACTTACTCTTTTATTAGATAGGATCATCTTAGATACTGTATTTGATGTTTTGCTTATATATGATCATTATTCTCAATTTATGAATTATGTTATTCCCCCTTTTTATATATATAATACATATGCCAAAAACAATAATCTTCAGAGGGGATAACTTCTTGCCTAAGTTCTCACAATGAATAAGTGGGAGAACCATACTTTAAACTTATATCAATCAGAGTCCTAAGTCTCATCCTGCTTTATCATTGCTCCCACCCACCAATGCTTTTCTCCGTGGCTGTGACTCACAGATGAGCCCTTGGACCCACAGCCTGCTGCTGGTATCTCAGGGTTCTCTCCTATTTGAGATATCCTGGAAAGACATGCTCTACTCATTTTGTAAAGGATGCAACTGAAGCACAACAAAGTTAAGGTTTTCTAAGAATAACAGCATCAAGTCAGTGATGGCATTAGACCTGACTGGACATTACATAATAATCCTCTAGTCCTAAGACTAGAATTATAAACATAACTCAAATAAGACAACATGTAAAGGTAGATTTGTATTCAGTTCCAGAATCAGGAACTAGAGGAAATACAATAGATTTCAATTAAACAGAAAAAGTAAAAGTTTATCACACAGAAACTATGTCTTTAAACTTCTGAATTTACATAGACTTTTCTGGAAGTAAAAATATTGTTGGAATGTTTAAAATTAAAATGAATATAAACTTTGCCCATCAAAAACTCAGAGATTACTTAAGTTGTTTGATTTCTGTTTTATTTTTAACATGACATAATATTAAAGGAAATATAAAGTCCTTTTTCCCTACCCCCCAAAAAAATTCTTCATTTGTCAATTACACTATCAGCATTTCATTCTCTTAGTTCAAGATTTTGATTTCTGATGAAGTGCCAATATGCTAAGGAAATTAAGAGGTTTTTTTTACACTTTAAGTTGCCATGATGGTATGATCCCTTTGTTGAAAACAGCCTTGGGAAGTGAATTTGATGCAGAAGGAAAAGAAGTTACTTACTAGATGGGTGGGTCTTCAATAAAAAATATTGTCTGCTTCACACTTTTTTCTAGAGCCAGTGTGACACTTCACCACCAGAAAGAAACGTGTCTTGGCAAGACCTTATAATAATGAGGGATTATTTACAAGATATTCTTCCTCTAAGCACTAAAATCCTAACTGCAATTGGCAGGTCAGATATGCCTGTCCACTTGTCCTCCTCTAAGTAATCTCAGCTGTAATGTCATTTTCCTACATCAAAGTTTTAACTAGTAGTTACAAAAAAAAAAATCTCAGTCTTGCTTTCTGTAATTTCTCAAAGACATTAAAGACAGAGCCTTCAACAACGGCATTTCTGTCATTGCAGCTACCAATGGTTCTGCAGAGAACTGTGCACACATAACTGTGCACAAGCTAGAAATGCTGATGTGCTCTCTGCAAAACCTTGCAACCAAGGTGCCTCTCCTGATCCTGAGAATGTATCTGCTGTTCATGCTCCGAGTTACACTACTGGGAGTCTCTTTTTCAAGCTGTTCTTGACTTTTTAATTTGAGGAGAGTAGTGAAGACTGAGAACAATGAGAACACGTCCCCCAATGCTCAGAAGTCATATAATCTATCATCCTTTCTGAGTCGCATTATTGAAACTACTTTTTCTTTCCATTGCCTTGCCTGTGTTCTGTATTTAAACAAGCTGTCTGACCATGCCCTCCTTGTGAAAGCCACGCTGCTAGAAATAAACACAGCACAGGGTATGTGTTGGTATTTGGGTTGACACAAGAAAAAACTGAAGCATGTGCCAAGAAGGCCACTGCTTATATCCCAAAATTCAGTAGGACACATCTGTTTTCCATCTACTGGGTCATGTCCTTTTAGGAAACTTCATACTCATTTATTTTTTTATATCCATTTTGAGTGAATGCTCATTTCGGGGGGATTTAGGGGTTGAATATATATGCTTGTAAACTCAATCGGTCTGTCTAGATTTTGTCTGTGACTTCTGAGGCAGGTGATATTAATATGTCACTTTCCACAAGGATGAGAGCAGTATGATAAAACTACTTGGGTAAGATAGTAGCTCTCTTCAGTTTCATGGCATGAACTTGGAAGCTCTTCCAACTTTAATACAGATTCCTCTAAAGAGAGAGGAAGACAACATTGGATGCATATGCTGGTCACTACTGAACACTAACAAGGTATGACAGAAAACAGAATAATATAAGCATTAAATCAAGATTTATTGTTGAAGTGGTGTTTAAAGAATAATAAAATGATATTAAAACTTTAACTTCTAGGACTATTATTTGAAAGCCATAAATCTGTTGTAAATATCAATAGAAACAAAGAATTTCTCTTCTCATAAAGTTTTTATAACATAAATTATAAAATGCATAGAGATAACTCAATTGTAATACACTGAATAAATCTAAATAAATTAAAATGCATTATGTAAAAAGAAATAGATGTAATGTAATTAACATATAAACAAATGAGCAAACATTTTTTGCCTAAGTATCTATGACATTAATTTTAAATGAAACATAGATTGCTAATATAAAATGTTAAGGAATCAGTCATTTTCATCCTAACAATTATGATTAGATAATTTGAAAGATGTCTTAATATCTTTCCTGGGTAATGAAGTGAATGTATTTTTTTTAAATGTTTCTCAGCCCAGTCAATGAGAGTCCATATAATACTGCCTTAAGTGCAGCTCTCAGCTGGAATTTTCTCTGTGGAGCCATGAGAAAAGGCCCCATAATAGAAATAAATGTAAGGCAACTAGGAGGAGTGTTTTCCCTTCCCTTGGGATTAGCCATATAGTCATAGCACATGCTTGTCCCTTCCATATCTTAGGAAGCTCTTCAATTACTTGGATTTCAAAAGTATATGTGAAAGGAAATAAAGATTTGAAAATAAAAGAGGAAAAGAACCAAGGAGTATATGATTAGTCTGTCTTTACAGAGAGTGCCAACAATAAGAAAAATCAGTAAAAGTAGGAACTAGTTCATGATTTGAATTTTTTTCATAAAGGAAAATATTAAGTTCTCATGTCTTAAATTATTTGTGCTTTTCTGTCCAAGATTGCAAACTAAAATACAGATTAATGAGCAAATGCTAAATGGTATTTTAAAGTACAGATATTGCTTAAGGCAGAAATCAAAATTTCTAGGGTTATAGTAAGATGCAAAAGAACACTGACATCAGGGTACAAGTCCAAGTCACTGCAGTTCTGTGACACCAACACCCATCATGATGTTGCTTTAGGTGTGAATACTGAGAATATTTTGTTATGAAGAGGAGCAATTTTTTTTATATGGCTTAAAATTTCAGAGTTTGAAATATTTTTAAAATCACCTAGTAGGACTAAAGACCCAATGCTTAAATTCTCTTTAGAAGCCAATAAGCTCTAAAAACAAAAGGGAAGAAAAAAAAAAACCTCTCTGGGTGCCCGAGAGGGCATGTTCCCCAAACACAAGTAGAAAAAAATTCTTTATCTCTTTCCCATATGTCCTCCCAGAATTTAACCTTAAGGACAAAGATACTTTTTGGCAGGAAGTAGCCAAAATACTTGGAACTTAGGCACCTATCTTTAGTACTCTATAGCTTTCTAGTATATAGTTCAGGATCTATCAAGTGTCAGACATGCTGATAAAGTGAGCTAGTGGAGACCATCAGCCCTTGACCAAGTGAACACCTTGTGAGCAGCTACTTACACCATCATAAATTTAATACCAATAACTTCTGAATTCCCATCTCCATCTTTGACCTCACTACTGAGCTTCAGATTTACGTATGCAACCACATCTTTGCCATCTTCACTTTGAAGCCTGACGTGCATCTCAAAGCTAACATGGATAAAACAGAACTCTTAAATTTCCCATCCAATCATTTCTCACCATCAGCCTCTCATATGCCCCCAAATGGCACATTTGAATAGACACAAAAGCAAGGTCTCACTGTTGATTACTGTATACCTGTGTATCCTGCAAGACCTCATCATCTGTAGAAAGTAGAACCCAATAGAACTCGTCCTCTGCTGGAAAGGTAATCAATCCATTTGTTCATCTTTGATTGATTTAAAATTGGGAGAAAGGATACTTTGAGAGGAAAACAGCTCATAGGCTCATTTTTTAAATTACCGTAATTGAGGTAATGCATTTAGAGGAATACTACAATGTAAGGTGTATCATGTACTCTCCATAAATGTTTGTTCTCAACATTAGCTATTATTAACAGAGACTAAGCAATACCCTTCATATTCTAAGTATATTAAATTCAAAGAGAACATCACAAAACACATACTGAATTAGATAGGAAGCATCAGAACATGAAAATACTATATGTTAAAGCTATAGATAAAATATTGCCATTGTGAGAGTCAGAAAGAGACCATTTGTTCATCACCTTCCTTATGGCCTTTTAGGATGCAACTGCAACAAAACTAGGTAACAAAATTGCTCATCGGAAAGTCCACGATAAATTAAGTTTATTAAATAAAATCAGAAAAATTCTAGAGGAACTCTTCCTGGGATATATTTTAAAAAGGAAGCGAAGATTATAGCTGTTACCCTTACCACTTGGCAATGAGCTAGAATGTTATTAAAATATCTGTCAAAACCAGTTCAGTTAGCAGGAGTGAAGCTATGCAACGTGTCCTTAGGGGACTTTCAAACGGATGCCGTTAATGTAATGTTACAAAAGAGGAAACAAAAGGGATGACACACAAAGGGGAAATGACAACAACCCCATTAGCAGCTGTAGAGGGACATGTAGAAATTTTAGGCTACTTGGTTCTTTAAGGGATGATTCATGATACTTGAAACATGTAAATGACCCATGGGGTACAAATGTGGCCAGGAAAAGAAAAAATACAAACAATAAAGAAGAAAGACAAAGGGAGTCTATTTCCCAGGCAGTAAAAAAAAAAAATCCATTTTGCTTCCAAGAGCAAGCAATGAATATGTGAGAATAGACTCTTTCTTCTCCATCAGGTCCCAGTTCTCAGCAGACCCCGAAAAGCTTTGGTCTAACAATGTCATTTCCAGACTGCTGATTCCCACTGTGGGACAGGCTGTTCATGGCAAAGGAGAGGCAGGGCTGTTCAAGGCAGGGCAGGGATCCCAAAACATATCAGAAGTACCATGACATTCCAGAAGGCCAAAGCACTCCAATCCTTAACAGCCCTTAATTTCTCCTCCATTTATCTAATAGCACACATTTGGCATCCTTTCCCTGGACCATCCCTCCCAGGATCACAGCCCAGGCACCTGAGAAAAAATGTTGGCCTGAGGCTTCCTTATATTTCCAGGTCCTCTTTCACTCCCATTCTTTGGCTTCAAAATGAGTACAAATTGACAAAATAGAATCATTTCTGCTTGGCACAGAACTTGGCAACCAGATAACACCAGCAAAGCCAGGTCCACAAGTACGCTCACCCACATTCAATCGGCATGCAAAGTTCCAAGATGGAAATTTGTTTCTCCTGCAGTTTTATGACACTTCTACTGCCTGATTATCCCAATTTATGGCAATTTGCATCATTACGGGTCTGTGGCAAATGAAACAAATTGCCATAAAATGTTGGGAAAATCTTAAATCATGGCTCTGTCTGGCTTGCTAAATGATGACACTGGGGCTGAATTCAGATGGCTCGGTTCATTTTGCTACAAACAGTCGTGCCGGCCTTAATAGGTGCCACTGGCTCGCGCACAGGCTGCGTGGTGACTACTAAATGAAGCAAACTAATAGAATTTTTTTCCGATGCACTAAGCAAGTCTTCAGTAAAGGAAAACACATTGATTCCAAAGTTGTTTACTACCAACTAAATAGAACCCCTATTGCTTTTCCCATGCAGCACACATTAGAGCTAAATTAACAGCCCTCATATGTATCCACTCTACTAGTACCAGACAAAAGTGCTTACGCCATTAGGAATGTAAGTTGCCTCAGTCTAAATCTTGATACAGAAGATTGTCTTTCTCATTTAACTGCCTAGCCATCAAAAGTTGTAATATCAGACATAGACAAGAAAAAAGAAATGCACTGCAAGTTCATAAATAATTGCTGCATTTTAATTCAGGGGTGATGTATTAGCTTTAAAGGAAAGAAATAGATGCCTGGTGGTTAGACAGAAAAAATGAGAGAGCTTCAGGAAGGCAAACAATTTTGATAATTAGTATGATCCTTGTTGATCACAATCTTGGCTCTGCTTTTGCAAACTGTTCCTGTGAGTAAGTCTAAGAGAGGTGAAGCTGTATAGTAAGAAACCCTCTTGGCTTATATGGACAATGATGCTGAAATAAAACAAATGGAATTTAATTTCTTGTAATCTCCTGGATCTCACAACCTGCTAACCACCAACGTCCTCAATGTTCTGACCCAACACACCTGCAGAGGATGCTTCGTCCTTCCCATACACCAAGCAAGTCTTTAAGAACCAGTGCCTCCCCTGCCACACCCTCCTCCATTAAGAAGGTTTCTAGTGTCATTCAAAACCAATAGAGGAGACTGCCTGGTAAGGATACCCAGGGTCCTGGATCCCAAATAAACATCATGTCATACAAGCTATGTCAAGGACTTAGTACCCAGAAAATTGCAAATATTCTAGAAAGCAGACACTTTAATGGAGTCATGTTTTACATTATTTAAAATACATTTTTATATGTAAAACTTAACTGAAAATAATTACAGTAATAATGATCATTTATTGAACATTTAATATGTGCCAAACACTATACTGAGAGACTTAAAGAATTATTTGATTTGATCAGTCCAGCTCCTCCATTTATCGGTGAGAAACCTAATGCTTACAGAGGCTAAGCCACTTTCTCAAGGACAGTGGGCAGACAGAGGCAGAGCTCAATCTGAACCAAGATCTAGCCTCATTATTATTGCCAGCTCTCCATAGCTGCATAGCAAAAGTCAACTTTTCTGCTAAATTAACATTATTATTAATCCAACAATAAACTCCACAGGATAAAAGATCCTTGAGTAATTGTAACAAGTATCACACATTCTCCTGAATGGTTTTTATGAATCTTTAGTATAGACTTTTCTTCTTCTAATTTGTTTTTCCTTTTCTATTTTCCTGTCATTTGCTAGACAGACTTTCATATTTTTTCATTACAAAATGAAAATATTTTTAGTCTGGATTTCACTTTCTTTCCATCTGGAACTTGCTTGTTTCTAAGGTCACAAAGCTGCACCTGTCAAGCCAAGCCTATGCCACCAATACTAAGCAACATAAAATTCTTGAGTATTTCCTATTTATGGCAGTTTGAATTCATGTTATTTGAGTGACAAATAAATGTGCATATAGAGAGACTATAAATATTTATTCTGATGTTCCCTTAGATTTCACATATGTTCTTTTCCTTTTGGTTTCTAAAGTAGGAAACATAGAAGAATTTCTAGAAATCCACATGGTACTGAACCAGAGGTCCTGATTGCAGTTTCTATAGCATCTGTTAAGTTTAGGAATCTATATTTTACATATAGATTTTGATATATCCCTTTGGCATACATTCCATATTCAACCTCTTATCTAAGAGAATAGTCAGCTCTGGCCAATTGCCCAGTGGTTAGAACACTGGCCCCCACACCAAAGGATCTCAGGTTTGATTCCCAGTAAAGGGCACATATATGGGTTTCAGGTTTGCTCCCCACCCCAATCTAGAGGCTCAAGCAGGAGGCAACCAATACATGTGTCTCTCTCATATCAATGTTTCTCTGTTTCTCTCTCTCTCTCTCTCTCTCTCTCTCTGTCTCTCTCTCTTTTCCCGCTCCCTCTCCTTCTCCCTCTCCCTATTTCTCTTCCATCCCTTCCATTATCTCTAAAAACACAATGGAAAAAAATTATCTTCTAGTGAGGACTAACATAAATAAATATATAAGTAATCAATAAGCTAAAATTCTTTAGTAAAAACCAACTTTAGGTTGAGAGTTTTCAGACCCACCTGCATTGTTCAGCTCTGATTTCCTTCAACACAGGCACACTGGCAATTCCTCAAGAAATGCTCACACACTGTGTACTCTTGATATGGCCCAACAGAACCAAAGGCCCCCAGGGTTTCATTCCTCCTCTCAACACACCAAAATGTATAGTGCAAATTCTTTGGTGGTTCAAATATCTCCATTCAAGTATCCTTTTTTTTTTAAATTAGATTCAAACTCATTAAATTTCTTTTCTATGTTGAGGCAACATTAATTGATCAACCTACTAAAATATAATGATATAATACAAGATTATTAATAAAAATTTAAACCTGCTCTGTTTTTTGTTAATTTAACCTGTAAGTAATTATAGATTATAGGAACTCTTTAATTGACTCTATCTATGGAAAATCTGTTTGAAATTTTCAAAGAATCTAGTCCATCAACTGCTTTTGTTAAAACTTTCCTGTGAGCCAAGAGGAAGTAGATGACGGGGTTAAGAATGTAGTTTTTTTTTAATCTCTTTGGTTCAAAATTGTTATTCTTAATTGTATGACCCTGCACAAGTTACATAAAAACATTTCATATAAATTTCTTCATATGAAAAATGGGAACATTAATAGCACCAAATTTATAAGATTGCTATGAAAATTAACTAAACAATATGATGGTGGCAGAGACATCTAGCTATCCAATAAAATACCTTCAGCCTGTCCCCTTTCCCCACATGGTGCTATCCATGGGAAGCAGCTTCCCAGGCAGAAATTTACATTTCCTAGTCCCTTTCACTTCCCAGGGTGCCATGTGACCACTTCTTACCAGTGAAATGTGTACATAAATAGCATGTATCTTTTAAGAACCAGTGTGCCCCATCCCCAGCTTCTATTTGCTGGGAGCAAAGAATAACAGTGCCCTCTGGGGGAAGGTGGGCATGTGAAAGAGCTTAGTTCAGGGTCATTCTGAGAAGGAAAGGCACCGATCAAACAGAAGCACTCGTGAACTCAGAAATATGCATATTATGAGAAGCCACTGAAACGTAGGACTTTATTTGTTATAGCAGTCAATGTTATCTAACTCATTCAACACACAGAAAGCTTAGCATAGCACATAATACGGTCCAGAATTCTTACATACCTTTTACAACAATCTAAACACTGGGATCAGATATAGAATGTAAAATTTCCAAAAAAAAAAACAACTCCAACTGTGATTCACATTATGGTTCATCCACTTCCATTAAACATTTATTGAGTACTTACAATATTCTAGACATGGTTCTAGGTTCTGCATATATAGCAATGAAAAGGACAGCCACACTCCTCCCTTAAAGGAGCTTTTATTCTAGTCTGGCAGGACACTATAAGGATGTTAATATTATACAAGTAAATAAGATAGCTTTAGATAGATAGTGATAGAAGATGGCTTGGGGTAGGAGAGGCAATTTTTGTTTTCTGTTAAGATTTTTTATTGATTATTTGAGAGAGGGGAAGGGAGAGGGAATGAGAAAGAAACATCGATGTAACATTGGTCAGCTATCTTCTGCATGTTCCCTACGAGGGATTGAGTCCACAAACCCAGAATGTGCTCTGACCAGGAATCAAACCAGCAGCCTTTCAATCCATGGCACGATGCCCAACCAAAAGAGCCACACTGGCCAGGGCAGGGGGGAGCAATTTTAGGTAGGCATTTTAGAATAGTTTTTCTGAAGATGAAAAACAATGATAATAGCTAACAGAACAGTGGACTCATACTGGTCAACTTAGCTGAGCTGGAGCCTACATTCCAAAATTTCCTTCCTTACATGATGCAGGTTCACATGGGACACTAGGGGCATGCTACACGGATCTGGAAGGCAGAAGTGAAGCAGCCATATTGACTCTGTGCTCAGAAGGGCAGTGCGGACACCAGGCACAGTGGTAGCTCACACATGTTGCTTATCTGCTGCCTCACACTGCTAGCATGGGGCAGTAATCCAGCATGCTGCTCCTTTAGTTCCCACAGGATACTTACATCAGTACAGTGGGAGAACTGAGGCAAGGAGAATGGTCCCAGCTCATCCTTAAATGTACTCCTTTGTCCTTGCTCTCCCCTACTTCATATCCATCTTTCCTCCCTGATATTTTTTTCCTGGTGACTTCAAGACCAACATCAGATACAGAAGCAGTAGCCATTCATAATTGTATTAAGTTGGTCCTCTGTGATAAATCCCATATTCTGATTACTTCTAAAACTGTATTTCTTTGATTAATCATGGTTACAGACATGGTACATACTGTCTATGAAAAATTGCATAGTGCTAAGGGTTTTCTAAGATTCATTTAATACACATGGCAATTAGGATTATTGCCCTCATTTGAAATGAAAACACTGGGCTCACCAAGACCCACCCCATGTCACATTTCTGGTGAGTGATGAAACTGGAACTCAAATCCTGAGAACATAGTGAGAGTCCCAAAAGTTAAATGCTTCGCTGCATCCTTCAGGCATGCTCCTTAGGGCTATTCCATAAGGTTTAGAAGTTTGCTATGTGCTCTTTTCATGAGGACTTATCTCAGAAGAAGTCTTTGGGAAGAATAGAATTTTTGAGATGGAAAGAAACATTAAAGTCATTGAGCCCAATTATATATAAAAGAAAATAAATCTCAGAGAAGAGATTGGGAAAGTTAAGCCAAGACCGTGGGTTGGGAGTTTCTGCTCATACTCTGTGGCCTTCTTCCATGCCGCACTCCAAACGTGAGTCAGCTCAGGCTCACCTTCACCAGACATACTGGGACCTGGGACATACAGCATCTCCTGAGCCAGAGTAGGATGCTAGATTGGTTTTTGTGTGTATAACTCTCTCTGGTGTCCTCTTGCCCAAGGTAAAATAACTCTATTTTGTTATTTGTGTGCTGCAAGGACCCTTTCTGGTGTAATTCAAGTCTCAACACTTCAGCTGGAAGTACTATTAGGAAAATCCCATCCAATAATTCTGCTAATAGTTTCCAGCAAACTTAAACCTGGAGCGACGTCTAAATGAATTTATCTGTAGTGGGCTTCTGCAGAAATCAATAAGTCATTCTGATTCATTCTTAGTTTCTAGAGGAAAGTATTTATTTTCTAAGATGAGACTGAATAGAAATGGGAATCATTTGTATGGGGTGAAGCACAGCTTGCTGGTTAAGATTACCTTCTTTTCCTTTATTAGTCTTGAAGGATTAAGCCATGGGAATTTTGGAACCTAAAGCTACAGATTTCTGCCTGGAATTGTTCCAAAATCTTAGAGAAGCACTAAATATCCCCATGGAGTTCTAATAATTTGCACAATTTTGAAGTTAAAATTTTGTCTGGAAAAATACTTTGAAAGCCCAGCTGGTTGAAACCCAAAGTATACTTCATCTGTTAGTATATAAATATATGAAAATGTGCCAGAAAAAAATCAATTCTCTTATATCTTTCAGTGAAAATAACAAAAGTAAAAAGTCATCATTTTAAGAGCAATAGAGGAAGTTAAATGGCAATCCAAATCTTTAATTTTTCAATTATGAACAATTCCTTATAACTGTGAAAGTGTTTACAAAAATAAGAATTCTTGCCAAGAACAGTTTGGCTCAGTGGATAGAGTGTCGGCTTGCGGACTGAAAGGTCCTGGGTTCGATTCTGGTTGGGGGCATGTACCTTGCTTGCAGGCACATCTCCACTGTGGGGTGTGCAGGAGGCAGCTGATTGATGTATCTCTCTCATCAATGTTTCTGCTTTCTATTTCTCTCCCTTCCTCTCTGTAAAAAATCAATAAAATATATTATTAAATAAATAAATAAATAAATAAGAATTCTCCTGAGGAAATAAGATTAAGAATAAAACCCAGGAGAAACCAAGATGGTGGCAATAGGTGAACACCTAAACTGGTGCCTCGCACAACAATTTCAAAATTACAACTAAAAGACAGAATGGACACCATCCAGAACCACAAAAAAGCTGGCTGAGTGGAAATTATACAACTAAAAGTAAAGAGAGGGGCTCACAAAGACTCAGAAGAGTGGCAAAAAGCTGAGGTATGGAGACAAGTGTGTGGAGAGAGTGGACAGCAGAGTGCCTGGCTGGCTTCCTCTGGCAGGAGGGAGACAGAGACTCCCAACTGCGCTGAATCCTTATCCTACAGCACTGAACCACAGTTCTGGGCAATACTCATATGGAGGGAGACTGGACAGTGAAAAGGGAGGAGTGCCGGAAATTCAGGGGAACTGAGAAAGGGCAGAGGTCTGAGTGCACACACACCACTCTGCCCAGAAGACGGACAGCTGAGTGTGCCACTGGCTTTCTTGAGTGGGCAGGAGACAGAACCTCCCTACAGCACCACTTCTAACTCCACTGAACCCCAGTTTTGGGCGAGACTCTGGGGACCCAGACTCATACAGGTCCCAGAGCGCAGAGGAGTCGGAAAGGCAGTGGTCTAAAGGCACGCATGCACGTGTGCACAGAGGGCTCCAGCAATTACTGAGAGACTTGAACCCAGGGGCCACATAGGGTGGGGCTGATGAAAAGCCAAGGCACTCTGAGACTCCACCCATCCAAGCTCAACAGAGAGGCTTTTGAAGTTTTGTAAGTCTTGTATCATAAGGCTGATTCAAACACAGAAGTTCTCCCGGCATAGTGAAAATGCTGAGACATTGGAACAGACCACAAATAAAAGAAATGGCAGAAAACAAATGACTGGATATAGAGTTCAAAACCATGGTTATAAGGTTTTTCAAGAATTTCTTAGAAAAGATGGATAAATTTAGCGAAAACCAAGAGGAGATGAAAAAGAATCAACTACATACTAAACATACATTGACTGAAATAAAAAATATTATACAGAGACCTAACAACAGACTAGAGGAAGGCAAGAATTAAGTCAAAAACTTAAAATACAAAGAAGCAGAAAACACTCAACTAGAAAAACAAAAAGAAAAAAGAATCCAAAAATGTGAAGATAGCATAAGGAGCCTCTGGGACAACTTCAAGTGTACCAACATAAGAATTGTGGGGGTGCCAAAAGAAGAGAGAGAGCAAGATACTGAAAACCTATTTGAAGAAATAATGACTGAAAACTTCCCCCATTTGGTGAAAGAAATAGACTTACAAGTCCAGGAAGCACTCAGAACCCCAAACTAAAGGAATCCAAAGAGGACCTCACCAAGACACATCATAATTAAAATGCTAAGAGCAAAAGATAGAGAAAGAATATTAAAAGCAGCAAGAGAAAAACAATTAATTACCTACAAGGGAGCACTCATACGATTGTCAGCTGATTTCTTAACAGAAACTATGCAGACCAGACGGGAGTGGCAAGAAATATTCAAAGTGATGAATAGCAAAGAACCTATAACCAAGATTACTCTACCCAGCAAAGCTATCATTCAGAATTGAAGGGCAGATAAAGAGCTTCACAGATAAGAAAAAGCTAAAGGAGTTCAACACCAAACCAGCATTATATGAAATGCTGAAAGGTACTCTTTAAAAAGAGGAGGAAGAAAAAGGTAAAGATAAAAATTATTAATAACAAATACATATCTATCAACAAATGAATCTAAAAATCAAGTGAGTTAAAATTTTGATGAACAGAATAAACTGGTGAATATAATAGAATCAGGAGCATAGAAAGAGAGTGGACATTCAATTCTCAGGGGGAAAGGGAAAGGGGGGGGTGCAGGGAGAGACTGGACAAAAATCATACACCTATGGATGAGGACAATGTGGGGGCGGAGGGTAAGGGTAGAGGAAGAGGTGGGACCCAGGTGGAGATGAGCTATGGGGCGGTGGGGGGGGGGGGAGAGAGAAACAAATGTAATAATCTGAACAATAAAGATTTATTAAATTTAAAAAAAAAGAATAAAACCCAAAAGATCAAAGACATTCATTGTTATCTTATAGAGACGAAAGTGCAATTGGAATGAATTTGTCTCTACTAGTATAGGTTTAGAAAAAACAGATATGAAAACTTCAAAATGTCTCACTAGGAATTTTTCAATCTAACTGGGAATTAACCCTTATAAGTTTGATATGAAATGTAAGTTTGCTTCCTTTGACAGATAGTTATTTAAAAAATGTGAAACTTGAGGCCTCTAGGGGCCAATTGTAAAACCTGTCTGACTGTCCTCGTTGATTAATAATTTTGCACCCAATTCTACTGCATAGGTTTTTCCCCTATACCACCAAGCAATTCTCCAACACCAGCTGGGTGACCTACAATTCAACTCAATTCTGACCTTATCTACCCTGAGATAGGATCAGATTTCACGGGGTTGAGGGCAGAGTCCCACAATTCAGATGCCAATTACAAACCAAGGCTGTTACCTGTGCTTCTGACCAGCTGTCTATCAGTGGTGGGCAAACTGTGGCTGGTGAGCCACATGCAGCTCCGGAGCCATGATTTGCCGCTCTGTTGACTAATGAGTTTGCTGACCACTGACCAAACTCTCAATTCTAATAATTACAGGCTGTTGTTGTTCCTTGTGATTAAGCCCCTATCAAGTGATCTGTAAACTCATTAATCAATAGAATGGCAAATCGCGGCTGGCATGTCGCATGTGACTCGCCAGCTGCAATTTGCCGACCACTGGTATATTAATCAAAGGTCCCACAACCCCTTCTTGGGTTCAGTTAATTTGCTAGAGCGGCTCACAGATCTCAGGACGTCAGTTTACTCACTAGATTACAAGTTTACTACAAAGGATAACAAAGGATAGGAATCAACAGCCAGATGAAAAGATGCATAAAGCAGGATATAGAGAAAGGACACTGAGCTTCTATTCCCTCTCCAGTGTGCACCACTTTCCTCAAACCTTCACATGTTCAACCACCTGGAAGTTCTCTAAACCCCATTCTTTTGGAGTTCTATGGAGGCTTCACTATATAGGCATGACTTATTAAATCACTGGTCAGTGAATTCAATTTCCATCCCTTCGCCCATGTCCCTCCAATTACAAGGTTGACTCTCCTGGCCAACAGTCCCCTTTCCAAAAGCCTACAGACTCAGCTAAAGCCCAGTTATATCCTCCACCTTCCTCTCCTTCAACCCCTCCATAGCTTACTGCAATCTGGAAGTTAGTATGTATCCCTTCCATGCATGACTTTCAATATTAAGCAAATATATAGACATTCATTAAAATGTATCTTATGTTTGGTATAATTTTTAACTTATAGAAATGCTATTATGTACCAGGATTTCTCAACCTTGGCTCCAGTGATTTTTTTTTTGTGTGTGTGTGTGTGGGGGGGGGGGTTAGCTTCCTATTGCTTCTATAATAAATAGTGACCCTTGCAACAATACTTAATTACATTAAGATAATTCAAGATAATCTCTCTATTTTAATATTTTTAATGTAATCACATCAACAAAGTCCGTTTTGCCTTAAAGCAAATATTCACAGGTTCTGGATTAGGACCTACACATCACTGAGTCTGACGTAGGTCATATAATCTTTTGTTTGGGGAGAAGGGCTGTCCTGTACATTGTACAATGCTTAGCTGCACCCTGGCATCTATTCCTCAAAGTATGACCACAAAAATACCTTCTGGAAGACAAAATCCCTGCAGTTTCAGAATCACTGTTTTGCATGCACTGTCATCACTATATATTTTACTCAACTTTGCTTTTGAGAATTATCCATATCAAAACATTAAGACCTAGTTCATTCATTTTAATGGCTCCAGAATATTCTGTTGAATGAATACAAATTTTCCCCAATTTTTTTCTGTATTATAAACAATGCTATATCAACAATCTGAACATGTTCTCCTCATAAGCATACACAAAGGGTTTTTCTATGCTGGGGCAATGGTTGTCACCTGGAGAACTCCTTAACATGCAGATTGCCAGATAACACACACAGACCTTCTGATTCAGTAGGTTGGGAGTAGGGCCCAAATAGTGAATTTTAGTAAGTTCTTAATGCTGAAGCTGTTGATCTGAAGACCACTCTTTGAGAACCAATGCTTCAGTGTGTGTGTGTGTGATTTATTTTCTCTCAAATCTGCCTTAGCATCAAGATTTAGCTAAACTTTTTTTGTCTGCTTACTCTAACTGATGATGGCTGTTCTTAAATATTTTTAGGTTAAATTCATGTTATGTGAAAATATTTTTCCTGTGGCCTAGATTATTAAAAGTACCCTCCAAAGATGTTTGCATTTATTTCTTACTAGTATTCCAAGGATAGTTGCTGCCTTGGGACCAATTTTATGTTATTTTATCAGTTTGGTAGTATGGAAAAGCATAGCCTTAACCCAAGTGCAGCACACACTGGGGGTCTAATGGACTTCTCCTTCACCATTAAATGAAATGTACTTTTACTTTTGGCTATGGGCCAGGCCTACCCTAGAACCCCAATTTTTAATGGCATGTTTCTTTGAGTGAAACTCCCTTCCCAATTGCCAGAGCAAAGAGCACTCATATTCTAGTGGATGGGAAGAAACATAAACAAATAGGTACAGTATGATGCAGTTAATATTATTACAGAAGTACTGATTTTCAAATATATATTTCATCAAAGTGGGGGCTAGAGGTAGTATACTGGGCAAGGAGAAGAGCAAGTTGAAAGGTACAAAAAATGTAAACAGGCATTTTTTAAAACAGAGAAGAGTAAAAAATGTTGGAAGACAAAAGTGATGTGGATGGGGTGAGTTGTGTGTGAGGGCAGACAGATCAGCTATAGTGATCTTATGGTAGCCTTTTATCAACACAGAGGGGAATAAATTCTGACTAGAAGATGACATCTTCTTCTGTAAAAATTTAATTTACACAATGGAAATATAAAGCAATTACAAGTTAAATGCTGCTTTCTGATTAACTAAATCATTTCAAACATGGAGGTAATAAGTAATTTACTAGAGGCCTAGTGCACAGATTCGTGAACCAGTGGGGTCCCTCGGCCTCACCTGTGGAGATCAGTGGACCTCTGCACCACTGCAACCCAGCTAGTTTGTCAAGGGTCCAGCCCGCTGTCCATGTGGATCCCACACAGCACAAAGTACAGTGCAAAGCGGCAGGAGGCCAGGTAGGAGCCAGAGGCCGGGCTGGGCGCCATGCTGCTCCTGCTCATCTTGGCCCTGCTGCACCTTGTCACCACAGCTCTGGTGCACAAGGGAAATGTCCTCTGGAGTGGCTCACACCTCAGCAACTTAGCTCGCCAGCTGTGAAACCGGTGTCTGGCGCCCATCTGTCAGCTGAGCAGTGTTCCTGCTGTGGGAGCGCACTGACCACTGGGGGCAGATCTTGCATTGAGCATCCAACCCCTCATGGGCAGTGCACATCATAACTACCAGCCGGTCATCCGGTCATCCAGTCATCCAGTCACTTAGGCTTTTATATATATAGCCTTTTGTAGTAAAGAAAAAAAGTGGGGAGAGGGAGTGTTCTGGTTTAAAATTTGTTGTTCTTTAGGTTCTTGGAAAAAATAGAGCAGCTGAGAAAGATTTTTCTCTTGGCCACTGCCCAAGGAGGGGGCTGAAGAGGATGAATAGGAGTTGTTAAGAGAAGGCTGGACATGATCCCAGTTGAGTCAATATGGACATAGAGCATGAGACAGGAGGGAATGAAAACACCTGCTAAGGCATACTGCCAACTATGCTTTTCAGAAGAGTGGAGAATGGACACTAGACATGTCCACATACTAGAGTTCTAAATTATATAAACCTAATACCTTTTTCCTAAAGTAAATTGTGGATTTAATATGAAGTAGACATAATAAAAATAGAATAAACACATTTCTATGACTTTGTAAACCAATGGTTTCTAATTCTGGCTATACTGTCAAAATCATCTAGGAAGGATTTAAAAAATTATAAATGCTGGGAGCCCACCCTGGAGATTATAATTTTCTCACCCTGTTTGTAAGTTTCCAAGTGGTTTTTGTGTAGTTGGCCTGGCATGAATCAGCAGACCAGCACTTGGAAAAGGCAGATAAAATGTTCCCTGATTATAATTTGTATTCACTTTACATTTTTTCCATCAGTTCTATGTATCTGAAAAATTATGTCCATTGTTTTAAAAATTATCTTATAATTATTATTAAGGTATTCTTTCAGGAACTTAAAAAGTGGTTAAAGTTTTCCCCAAAAATGTTATTTCATTTTTTTTATATTTAAATACTTTTATATAATGATGAAGGTAGAATTATGAACCAATAGAATAAAGATTATTACTCAATAGTACTTGATAATTAGGTACAATCTGTGTAAAAAGTATGTTAGATCCTTTTGCCAAAATAAATTCCAGAATTATCAACATTGGAAATAAAGAAAATTAAATGAAAATATATTGAATATTTTTAATCTCAGAATTAGGAGAAATCTTTGTAAGTCCGATATAAAATTAGAAGCTGTAAAATACTAATAAATGTGAAAGTGTAAAAGAAAGCATTTTGATGCCCAGCTGGTGTGGCTCAGTGGTTGAGGGCAAACCTATGAACCAGGAGGTCATGGTTTGATTCCCACTCAGGCCACATGCTTGGCTTGCAAGTTTGATCCCCAGTAGGGGATGTGCAGGAAGCAACCTTGATCGATTCTTCTCATTATTGATGTTTTTCTTTCTCTCTTCCTCTCCCTTCCTCTTTGGAATCAATAAAAAAATGTATTAAAAATATTTAAAAATTAAAAATAAAGCATTTCTACAGAGAAAAAGAATCATTTGAAAATGGTAAAAGAGCCGAAACTGGTTTGACTCAGTGGATAGAGCGTCAGCCTGCAGATTGAAAGGTCCCAGGTTCGATTCCGGTCAAGGGCACATACATTGGTTGCAGGCATATCCCCAGTAGAGGGAGTGCAGGTGGCGGCCGATCGATGTCTCTCTCATCGATGTTTCTAACTTTCTATCCCTCTCCCTTCCTCTCTGTGAAAAATCAATAAAATATATTTTTAAAAAAAAAGAAAATGGTAAAAGATATATAAACAAATATGTAATATAAAAAAAGGTTCCTAAAATCAACAAGATAAAGATAACTCAAGGAGTTCTGCTTAAAATGACAGCATAGGTAAACCTGGTACTCCATTCTCCCACAAACACGTCAAAATTACAACTAAACTACAGAACAACCATCATCCAGAATTTCCTGAAATCTAGCTGAACAGAAGTTTTACCACTAAAGATATAAAAAAGAAGCCACATAAAGCCCTGGCCAGTGTACCTGAGTTGGTTGAAGTGTCATCCCAAACACTAAAAGGTAGCAGGTTCAATCCCTGGTGTGGGTAAGTAAGGAAGGCAATCTATCAATGTGTGTGATATTTCTCTTACACATCAAAGTTCTTCACATCAATGTTTCTCTCTCTCCCTTCCTTTTCCCTTTCTCTCTCTATAAAAATCAATTCAAAAAACATATCCTTGGGTGAGGATTAGAAAAAAAGAATGAGACAGTCTTTTATTGAAATATTGAAAAATGTACAAATTATGTAAAAAATATATATCCATACCTTTTATTGTAAATCCTTTGTATCTTTTGAATTTTGTATTATATAAATATATTACTTATTCAAAAACTTACAGATGCAATTTTATGCCACTTCTGCCACAGATATATGCAGTTGAATGGAAAATGGAAAGCAATATTATAAAAATTATAATAATAGCATTATGGTTATCAGATTATAGGGTTTTACTTTTTAAAATGGTTTTTAATGTTTCATGTATTTATAATAAAAATAAAGGGAATGAGAAATGATAAATATGCTTTTTAAAAAGGTATTGCTGCTGACTGTAAAGAGGCTATAAAATCCTGAATGTGGAGAGAAGAAAAAAAAATGTATAAATGACAATCCCAAGATGCTTTTCTTCCCAGAAAAAGCATTGTTAGCATTTTGGTGTGTTTTTTTCTATTTCTATATGTGCTTGTGTGCTTGTGAATATTTATATAATATAAAAAAACAAACACACATACATATGTATATCCTTTACTGGTTTTTAAATTTAGAGTAAGAAATTTAAATGATGGTAGGTCCATAAAATAAAATAGAATACAGCAATTAAAATGGGGGTTCTACTGGTATACATTAACTCCTTATCTATTTATTTGGGGAGTTTAAGTAGCCTGACATTATTATAAATATCATTCAAGTGTATATTTTAAAAATGCTTTTTATCAATAATATATAAGTACTCCCTTTAAAAAAAAACATAGCTAAGTTGTGAAGAATAGTCTCTTTAAAACTCATAAAATTAAATCTGATAGTAATAAGTAACATATTACTAACAGTAAGGATACACACTACTAATAAGCAAGTCCTTGTCTTCACCAAGTAGTGAAAGTAAACTTACAAAACAAGTGCTAAAAAGAACTAAGGAGGCGCTTCACTTTCTGACTATGGGCAGGATGAGAATAATTAATTTAAAACCCAGGGGTGAGCATTTTCCAATTGCATAGTCACATTTGGGAAGAGGATTAAAACAATGTGTTTTAGTGCTTTATGATGGCATGGAGAAGGGATCAATTTTACTACAAATTATTTAATTTTAAAAATTATATTTGTACCAATCAAAAAATACAAACCTAAAAGGCAAAAATATACCAAGTAATTTATAATACCATTATAGCTTCTGAAAAAGCATTAAGTCTACATTAACTTGATAAAAAAGTAATATACCTGTGTGTGTTTTCCATCTTGAAAATCTGGTGACCAATATAGTTGCAAAATGTGCTCATGGAAAAAACTATTTGTGTAAAAGTTTTAGACTATAGGTTTTGACTTGTAACACTTTTTAAAAGTTGCTAGTATTGTTTACTTGTAATCCAAGCCTTTCTTCTCATATGCCTTTTCCTCTGAGTTTTTATGCCCTCTAGACAGTCAAAAGAATCTCACTTTAAAACTCGCATTTTCTAATAAATCATCCCCTTATCCTCACCCCATTTTCAGGGGTTAGTTCTGCCTTTCTGAAATTAAAAACACTCAAAGTTAGAGATAATATTACGTTTTCACATCTTCCTCCTTTATTGATCTGCACACAGTAGGCACTTAATGGGTGTATTTAGTGGTTGTTTCAAGGATCCTACAAACACTTGAGTTTGTAGCCCACAGATGAATTACTACATAATAGAATTTAGTACCTCCTTCCTCTTTTCAGGGAGATCAAAATGGGTGTTCAAAAGCCAGCTAAGTGTTCAGTCTCCTTTACCATAATTCCTCTTAACTGTGTTCCAGTTCTAAAATTATTTTATTCTTGCCCAAATCTTATTTGGAAAAGCTATAAAGTTCAATCACATTTCTTCAAACCAAATTGTCCTCTTCCAACATGACTTTTCTTTTCTGTTACACCAAACTGGGTTGTTCAGAATAAAGTGAGTTGTCTTCCTTGGCAAGTTAACCCTTCATCCTCCGTAGTTTAACACATTTGTTTCTCACTTAGGAGATGTCCCCATCGGTATAGGGAGGAGCAAGCTTTGCTCCTGGGGTCACTCAGGGGTCTAAATGAGTGGAGGTTCACTATCTCAACATTTTGCCACTAAGAAAGAGCGAGGACTTATGCCACATCTTTAATGCTTCACCCCAGAAATGAACAGTCTCTTGTACTCACCACTTATAAGGCCAACACTTGCTCCTGTACTCATTAACCCAAAGAAACTGAGCCATGAGCACACAAAGTCAGTGAGCAGTACCTGTCTCTTCCTGGCAGAGTCACTATACAGTCTCAGCCACAGCATGTGCCCTTTCCCTTGGCAACAACTCCCAAATCAATCCTAAATCTTTACAAATTCCAATTACTAGTTCATGGTATTCAATCCTCAAAGCAAACTTTCACCCAGAAACAACCTGTTTCAATGTTTTCTTTTTTATCCTTCATGTCTGGCCTAGAAAGTGAGTTTGCCTAGTTCATTATTCCTTTTCCTTTCAGACACAGTTTCCTCATTGTTGCTCCAGTGGTATCTTCCCAGACCCTCTTAAAAGCATCACTGTAACAGAAAGGAAACCCTCCTTACCCTTTGCATTGCCCCTTCCGGTCAGGTTATTGTCCTGAACAGGGTTTTACCTCAAATTCTCCATGGACTCCTCCATTTTCTTATTCTATAATAGAATCTGATGCTATACTAATCAGGCCTCTTTCTTCCCTTTGCTAATCATCTCCCTCTGTCCTTTCAACACTGATTCATAGTCATGGCTTCATATTAGAATCACCGAACCAGCTTTTAAAACTGATATTCCAGGTCCTGGGTGCAGAAGAGGATGCTCAGATGTATGTCCTAAGATGTCAGGAGAGTTTTAAAAAGAGCTTCCCAAAGGAAGTGCTATTGGAGACAAATCTTGATGATGAGTTGGAGTAGAACAAGTAAACATACAAACATGTTACATTACAAATGTTGCCCTTGGGTGTAAATTCATGATATCCTTCCAGATTTTTCTTCATACAACTGCCAGTAGCTACCCTCTTTTCTTCATCATTTGTGAACTTTTGTAGCAATTATGTACACTTCTGTACGATATTCATCATGTTTTCTCTTATGAAGGAAAGCCTTCTAAACAATGAAGCCCAGTTTTCTTCCTGATGGTCTCACAGGAGAACACTGCCCCCCACCCCAGCTTCTCCACCCAGCCTGACAGTCACATTCTCCTCTTACCGTGTAATTTTCTTACAACAAGAGGACAAAACCATGGGCAATCCATCAAGGCCTAAATACTTGTTTTTCTCTTCTGTGAAGCTTTTTCTGCCCATCCAAGCAGAAATTATTGTCATTTCTTTGTATCATACCTTCACCTGGAATGTACTGTACAGATATTAGACAAGTTTATAATATTTCAATTGCCATTATCTCTCAGTTATAAAGTTATGTTTTTAAAAACACCAATGATTGAGAAAACCAAGATGGTGGCAAAGGTGAACAACTAAACTGCTGCCTCGCACAACAATTTCAAAACTACAACTAAAAGACAAAAACGAACATCATCCAGAACACAGGAAGGCTGACTGAGTGGAAATTCTGCAACTAGAAGGAAAGAGAAAAGCACACTGAGATTCAGAGGAGCTGCAGAATACAGAGGTACCAAGGCATATCTGAGGAGAGGGCTGGCAATTGAGTACATGGCTGGCTTTCTCAATCTGGAGGGAGACAAAAGCTTCTGACAGCTCTGAACTCCAGTTCCAGGAGAGATTCTGGGGACCCAAACTCATACGGGAAGAAACTGGATTTTCAGGAAAGAGGAAAGCACACTGAGAGTCAAAGGAGCTGCAGAAGGCAGAGGTACCAAGGTGCATATGCAGAGAGGGCTAGCAACCAAGTACACAGCTGGCTTACTCAATTGGGAGGGAGACAAAAGCCCCAACTGCTCTGAACTCCAGTTCCGGGAGAGACTCTGAGGACCCAGACTCATTTGGGGAGGAGCTAGACTGTCTGGCAGCCGACAAAACTGGAGGGCGACTTTCTCTCAGAGGTGCTGCAGCAATTACTGAGGGACACTGAGACCCAGAGGACCTCTTAGGGCAGGGCTGACAGGAAGCCATTGCTGTGTGCTCCGCCCTGAGACTCCCCCCATCGAAGCTGAGCACAGACGCTTTTGCAAGTCTTGTCTCATAAGGGTGTCTCCAGCACAGAAATTCCCCCAGTGTAGATATAGTTGATCCTCACAGCCAATTGGACTAGAGGTCCTCCAACAACAATCAAGGCTTAGCTACAACAAGATTGTGCACATAGCCCACAAAGGGGTGCACCAAGAGTGTCTACCTCAGGTAACTGGGGAGGCTGAGCCACTGGGCCCTATAGCACACTTAGCACACAAAGTCACTCTATCAACTCAGGGAAGCAGCCAAAATGTGGAGACAAAGAAACAGGTCACAAATGAAAGAAATGGAGGAAAGCAAATGGCCGCATATAGAGTTCAAAACCACAGTTATAAGGTTTTTCAAGATATTTCTAGAAAAGACCAATAAATTTAGTGAGACCCTTGAAGATATGAAAAGGACCAACTAGAAATTAAACATACACTGACTGAAATAAAAAATAATATACAGAGATCCAACAGCAGACTAGAAGATCACAAGAATCAAGTCAAAGATTTGAAATACAAAGAAACAAAAAACACCCAACCAGAAAAGAAAAAAGATTCCAAAAATTTGAATATAGTGTAAGGAGCCTCTGGAACCACTTCAAGTGTACGAACATCAGAATTATGTGGGTGCCAGAAGAAGAGAGAGAGCAAGATACTGAAAACTTATTTGAAGAAATAATGACTGAAAACTTCCCACACCTGGTGAAAGAAGTAAACTTACAAGTCCAAGAAGCACACAGAATCCCAAACAAGAGGAATCCAAAGAGGACCTCACCAAGGCACATCATAATTAAAATGCCAAGAGCAAAAGACAAAGAGAGAATATTAAAAGCAGCAAGAGAAAAACAGTTAGTTACCTACAAGGGAGCATCCATATGATTGTCAGCTGATTTCTCAACAGAAACTATGCAGGCCAGATGGGAGTGGCAAGAAATATTCAAAGTGATGAATAGCAAGAACCTACAACCAAGATTACTCTACCCAGCAAAGCTATCATTCAGAATTGAAGGGCAGATAAAGAACTTCACAGATAAGAAAAATCTAAAGGAGTTCCTCACTGCCAAACCAGTATTATATGAAATGCTGAAATGTATTCTTTAAGAAGAGGAAGAAGAGAAAGGTAAAGATCAAAATTATGAACAACAAATACATATCAACAAGCGAATCAAAAAATCAAGTGGATAAAAAATCTGATGAAGAGCATAAACTGGTGAATATAATAGAATCAGGGGTATAGAAAGGGAGTGAACTGACAATTCTCAGGGGGAGGAAGACTTGGGGGATGTGGGAAGAATCTAGACTAAAATCATACACTTATGGATGAGGACAGTGGGGGTGTAAAGGCAGAGGGTGGAGTGGGAACTGGATGGAGCGGAGCTATGGAGAAAAAAAGAGGAGCATTTGTAATAATCTGGACAATAAAGGTTTATTTTTTAAAAATAATAAATTAATAAAAATACCAATGATTTCTAAATGGGATATAAAATCAAATGCTATATTAACTCTATACATTAGTTATAAAATGCACAATGGTTCTAAAAGTAATAAAGTATTTTAAAATACGCATCTATGATTTAAAAGTGCAATAATTGTTAACTTACACACCTTATTCACTAGATTGGCAAGTCCTCAGCCAGCAGCAAAAATCGGGTCTCATTCATCTTATTACCAATGTTTACCCAGTGACTGTTATATTACGTTGGCTTAAGAAATACTTGTTGAGTGCATGAATGAATTAAATGAATAAGTTTTAGCTGGTCAAACACTTTATATGTTTCAACACTCTGGTCTGGCTACTATGAATACTTACATAATACTAGAGGTCTAGTGCATGAATTCGTGCATCAGTGGGGTCCCTCAGTCTGGGCCTGGCCTGTGGGATCAGGCCAAAACCATCTCTCCAATATCCCCTGAGAGATCCCAGATTGTGAGAGGGTGCAGGCCAGGCTGAGGAATCCCATTGGTGCACAATTAGGGCTGGGGAGGGATGTAAGAGGTTGGCAAGCTGGGGAGGGACCTTGAGAGGGCTCCAGGGTGTGTTCAGCCCATCTTGCTCAACCCTGATTGGCCAGATGCCAGCAGCAAGCTAATCTTCCGGTCAGAGCTTTACCTCCTAGTGGTCAGCACACATCATAGGAAGAGATTGAGTGAGCTTAACATTTCATTAGCATATTACACTTTGGTTGGTTGAATGGCTGACCAGTCGACCGGACACTTCTATAGGGTAGGACTGCATCATACTAGGATTTCATTAGAAAGAAAGCAATAGTCACAGAAAGGTTCAATTGTATTTGGAATAGAGTGTCTACTATTTTTATTGTGTTAAATATTTTAAAGGGCACATTGACTATCTAGGATGACCAGGGTGGTGTTAGGCCCAGGAGGCAAGACTGAAAAAATAATAATAATAATAAGTAGATATAGCCTGCAAAAGAAAAGCAAGTGTAAAACATGATAGTTGTCTTCACACATCTGAAGGACTGTCTGTGTAGGTGTAAAAAGGCCTGATGTGTGGAGCTCCAGAGAAGCAAAGAGCAGTATGATGACAGTTCCAAGAGGAGATTTGATTCTCTCAATAAAATGCCTTTGCAAACCACTGTTATGAAGCAATGGGATATCTTGTGATATAGTGAGCAGCCCATCTCTGGATGTATCAAAGCAGAACCTTAATGGTTAAGCGTGATTTGGCACTGGATAGAGCGGTAGACTAGATGTCCTACTGGACTTCCTCCAATTTAAAAAAAAAAAAAAATTAGGATCCTTTTCTGGAGAGGTCCACCATAACTCAGGAACCAATTAAAAATGATAAGACTTCTCAGGAATGACCTATGACTTTCCAACTCTATTATATGTTATCAGTGAAAATGCATCTACCCATCTATCCATTCATTTATTTAACCAGTTAGCATTGAATACATACCTGCTGAGTGCCAATCAACTGGCCCAAGGTCTGAATTTACAGCAGTGAGCAAAATAGACACAGTTTCTGTGTTCATGAACTCATATCTAGTACAGACAATAACAGGCCCACATAAATAGGAATTAAACCCATAGTGGGTGCAAAGAAGAAAGGCGGGGGAGGCAACAAGAGCAGTTGGGCTAGTTGGAGGGTTCAGAAAGTGGCTGCTTTGACTCAAGTCATTTAACCCTTCTAGTCACCACAATGATTACTGTTCAGCTGGGCAGAAAATACTTGCCTCGCCATTACTTGGAAGGGTTTTTAACCTGAGGCACTCATTGTCTTTGTAACCTTGGAGAAGGTCATCTGACCTCCTGTAAACCTCATCACCAAAATGGGAAGCACAATAACGCTGGGTCTAGGTCCTGACACTGTGAGGTCATGTTTATAAGCCTAGGGTCTGCCATGAGGAAATCCCCAAGAACTGGCAACCAGTACTACTAAAATAAAAGAATAAAAGCTTGAGTACTAAGAAAGAAAAATGCCAACATAAATTCTGGATGTGTAAATATTTATCCTTTAGTTATCTCTCAGGCTTTGAACATCCTCAGGCTATTGGATGAGAGAGGGGAGTAAGATAGCCAGAGGGTTTGGTTACATTTTATCTCAATTTCACTGGAGGTCATGGACACTCCTCCTCCCCCCCTCTACTCTCCATTTCCCACCTTAAAGGTAGTTGCTACAGGATGAAAAACATCCTTCCTCCTTTCCTTCTTCTTCAACCCTTTCTTTCTTCTCCTTAAAAAAATCAGACAAGGTCAGAAAGGATACTTCTGGAGAAACTAGACCACCTCTGCCTCAGCCAGTGCAGCCACCAAATGGAAATTCACAGCAGTGGCTCCCTGGCGTTGCAGGAGGAGACAGGCCCGGTATGAATGAATAATCCACATTTCAAGCAGGATTATGGATATAAATGAAAGACGAAAAGCACATCAGGGTACCCATTCGTTACACATCTCCACACAAAAGCGCAGCCTTGTTTTTCTCCTTATTCCCCAGCTAACCCCGCTTTCCATTGCACTTGGTGCCCAAACAGGCACAACATTGAAAAAGGTAAAGAAAAAAGTAGGGCAGAGAGATAGACAGCTGCCAGCCAGACAGGCGGTGTGAGAGGGCTTGTGAGGGCCCTCTGTCGCCTCCTTTCCTATCAGCACTCTGAGCCCCCCTGAACTTTGGGGGTCAGATGATCTCCACCAGGGGCTCAACTGTCACCTCAGTGAGTGGTGTCACCCAGCACCTGGCCACAGCCTCCCTGAAACCTGCCCCCACATGGGTTCTCCTGTTATCTCCCACTTGTCTTGACAGCTAATACATCTCCTGCAGCCGCTGTATCCCATTAGGTCAGGCAATGAAAACGAATGCCGTTTTCTTGATGGCTTATGCAGAATTGCTGTAATTTGAAGCAAGCTTCCCTGGCCCTGCCTCTCCCTGTCTCTGTCGCCCACCCCCTGTCACCGCCCCCCTCCCCCGCTTCCCTGACTGCTCCCGCCTCCCCAGCCCCTCCCAGCCCCTCTCTGTCTGTCTTTCTTCTCCCTTTTCATACTGAATATGCTGGGGCCCTGGCAGGCTGCCATTCTAACTGCACATTAGAAATGGTAGAGTTTTCCTCTATCTGATTCTATAAAATGAGTTCACCAGAAGGTGCAGACCCAGCACATTCGTGGTTTTCCCTATAAATTACTTTAACACTGTGTCCAATCATATATATAATTTCAGATTTTCAATTTCAACTCACTGCTGTGTCAGCACAGACTCCACTGATATGTCTAACGTATTTAGCTTAAAATGAAACGGATGGCATTTCATTACCAGGAAGATAATATTTTTGAATATGTTTCCTGCATGGTGGGATCCATCATTATTCTGCCATTTTATGTTCAGTGTGTGTAATAGCTTTTTAATGCTTTGACGTGTTTTATTTATGTGGGTAATATTTTTCTAATACCATAGGACAGTTTAACTCATTGGACACATTAGAAAATCTTAATTGGATGCTTTTAAATATTAGCAAGGAGGGGCGAAGGCTGAACAAATGGCCAATATTTTTATTTAAAATACCGTCTAGTAACTAAAAAGGCACAAAATTGCTCAACTCTTGTTGTTTATTTATCTATTCTTCCCCCCCCCCCCCGCCTCCCACCCCACCTCCCGTAGTCTCCCCATAAGTATGCACACTTTGGAGAGGAAACAGAAAGATAAAGAAAACCCTTTATCCCCTTGAGACTTAGAAGCTGTCAGGGCGGAAGCAGGGAACGCGGGAAATATTGAGCAAGCCCCAGTGTGAGTGACAGGAGCACTCTCATTGGCAGAAGCTTCTGACAGCGCTAAAATCTTTCATACCAGGTTCTCGGCTCTCTGACCAAAGTCATGGGATGTTTAAAAGGAGACTTTTTCTCAAAAGCTGTCTTTGCAAAGAAAATGCAAAGGGAAGTGTTTCGCCTTAAAAACTTGCAGGGAGCCGACTTTGCTAGAGGCATTTCAAATTAACAGGGAAGTGCCAGAGAGAGCATTTTCTTCTGGCTCTTTCCTCTTCTATCAAAGCAGCACCTGGCTCCTCCAAAGAAAGACCTGGGAGTCAGTATGGAAGGTGCTTTGCCTTCCTGTTTCAGGTCAGGGCAGCTCTTTCAGTCAGTGGTCAGTGGTCAGTGGCCAGCTGGCTGCTCGCTCTGTAGTGCTCCTAGCCTAGGCTCATTTGCATGTGCTTTTCTTGTACATATGTATGTGTATGTATATGTATATGTATATGTATATGTATATGTATATGTATATGTATATATGTGTCTATGTATATAAATATACAGGGGTGGGCAAAGGTATATTTATAGTTGTGAGTACGTGAAACAGAGTTTATTCTTACATTATCATTTAGTAGTTATTCTATTATTTATTCATATTATTTCCATATAAACTGTTAACCTACTTTTGCACACCTCCATATATACACAAATATATATATAAATATATTCCAGGCACATACTCTGACCCGGAATCAAACTGTGACCTTCTGGTTCCTAGATCGATGCTCAACCTCTGAGCCACACCAGCCCGGCTGCCCAGCTTTATAGAAGCCTAATTGACTAACAGAATTGTGTATGTTTAAAGTGGATTGATGCATACAACCTGCTTCCCTCTGCCTAAAGTACAGCTCTTAGTTCTCTAACTGCTGCTCTCTGAGGGATGAGCAAATACACACGGATTCTAACTCTGGGCCACCTCTGATCACCCATGGGATGCTGAGCAGTGACTGCAGTCCTCTGAGCCCAAGACACTTACCTGTAAAACAAGCTACAAGTTCCTGCCCTGGAGGCCACTGGGAGAATAAGATGTCTTCCAGGTAGGCACCCACACAATCCTTGGTTTACACAGTAGAGAAACAATGAAAATCATGTTTGCTCTGATTAACAACTTGCTTTGTTTGTTAAAAATGGGCCAATCTTTCCCCTTTTCTCTCCTTCAAATTCCCCAGTCTGAAACAAGAGACTCCAATCTGCATGCTGATGAGATAGTTTCCTTCCTACAAATAAAAGTCGGCATAGACCCAACCAGGTGGCTCCATTGGTTGGAATGCCATCCTATACACCAAAAGGTTATGAATTCGATCCCCAGTCATGCACATGCATGTTTCTCTTTCACATGAATGTTTCTCTCTTTGTCTCTCTCTCTCCCCACTTCCTCTCTCTAAAATCAATAATACATATGCTCTGGTGAAGATTTTTTTTAAGTTAACATAAAAGCACAATTACAGTTATTTCATTATTCCAACAAAGCTCCTTTTGTAGTGAAACTCCAGTTTTGCCTAAAGATATTTTAAAGAGATTTTTCTGTTTTGCCAGCTTAGTTTTTTTCTATATTGTTTATTTACTTTCTTGCACTTAAAAGGGTAGAAAATTATAGCACAAAACTCTTTCAAACAGAACCTACCACTAAGGATTCCCTGAGTCAATTTATATACTTGACAGTTCTAGCTATGAAAGAGTTGGGAAAATTATCACCACAATGGGAATCATGTTATAACATGTAAATGTATCAAATTAACATGTGCACCTTATATTTACACTATGTTACGTGTCAAATATATTTCAATTTAGAAATTTTTAAAGAGAATTTTGAAAATAACATTAAGAAAAAAGGTGAGCAAATGTGGTAAATATTTTTTCTTTTGCTGGCTAAATTCGGCTCTGGTGATGCCAAAACATATAGAAAATATGGACTGAATGAGCATGATTGTGTTACAATAAAACTTTATTCACACAAAAAAAGGCGATTGACTATAGATCCTAGTTTGCAGACTGACCTCTGATCTAGGACATTAATATATTTTCATTTTTGTATTTCTCAAGGACCAAAACATTTTTTGTAACTATGTTTCCAAAACATAGTCACAAAATCAAGTTTAGAGAAATAAAATATCAATGATGATGGTTTATGTTGGGCAAGGAATTTTGTCTTGCATTATTGGATTCTGTACTATCTGTTATTCTTAATCTGTTTTGATAGTCATGATTTTATAGAAATTTTCCAAGAGAAATTTCAGTTTTTCACCCAAACCTCTATTATAAATACTTCGAAGTCAACCTAATTTACTGATGTCCAGTGGGACAATTTTGTTCAAGGCAAAAATAGCACAAATCATTCATTCAGTCAACCAGCTCCACTGAACAACTCTGTGATAGGCCCTGGTGAGAAGCAAAGCATAAATAAATAAAATCCAACTCCAACTCCACACAGGCGGTATATCCTTAAACAAGCCAATAAAAAGATAAATTATATCTGTAAATACAAATGACAACCAAAAAGTTTGGTGTGACAGAAAGGAATGGGTCTAGGGACAAGGAGGAGTCCTGAGAATGTGGCTTCTTTGAGGAGGAGGCATAATCTGAGATTTGGAAAGACCAAAGTAACCATGCCCAGACCTTTGAAAAACCAGGAATAACAATGCCCAAGTCAGAAGGCAAAACAAAAGAATACAGAGGGTAGGAGGGAAAGCAAGGAAGCCAGTGTGGTTGGAGTACAGGTAATCACATAGATAGTTTTAGTTGCTAAATAGTGAAGTCTAAATGTTGTCCTCATCAATAGAAAAGTGTCTGAACTGGTTAAATCCCAGATATAATACTTGTTAACAACTTTGAAGAAATCATCTCAAATGACTCCATGAGCTTTCTAGGGAACAAAAGTCAGAAATTCCTAATTACTCTGCCACAGACATCCTTCTGAACCTCATTTCAGAATCCCTGCTCAATTCTTACTGTTCTAAAAGAAGTTGGGAAAATGCAGATGGATACAAGCAGATCAGCACTGCCTGATTTTGAGATGCTCTTTCAAGAAACAAAGCAGAAGCTAATTGATAACATTCCTCTTCCAAGTTACTTGGTACTTTTCAGCTAAGAATATCAGAGCATTTGTTTGCAATTAAATCATTAATCCTCATAACGACCCCATCAAAAAAATATCTGCTTTATTACCAGTCAGAACACTTGGCATTTACGTTGCTCATCTTGAGGATGCAATTCAATCACACGTAGTTCATTAATGCATACAACACATTCAGGAGGCAGGTCAGCATTCTGGTCCCCAGTTACAGATAAAGAAACTGTGGTCCCCAAAGGAAGATGCGTTTTTAAACAATTTATCTGAATGAGAGCGGTATCAGGAATTACTTGATGCCTGATCTTATTTAAGAATCACCTTTCATGCATTGAGCTTTCAAACATTTAAATGCCTATAGTTGTATAATTGCTTATAAAATCAACTAGATGAGCATCCACCTGAGGGTAGTAACCCAGCCTTTTTTAATACTCCCCATAATCATGTCCTTGGAGTAATATGAAGTTTGCACAATGTGGACACACATTTCTCAGTTGACCTTCATTATGACCTTATGATTCAGATGGGCTGCTGATGTCACTATTTTACAGGTGAAATCAGAGAGATTACAAGACTTTCTCATCAGTATATGGTTAGTCAATGAAGAAATCAGACTTTGAACCCAGGAATTTTATTTTAAGTGTGGTGTTCTTTCCTCTGTATCAGTGTTTCTCCTCTAACCTTTTAGGTTTTTCTTGTAAGATAACCTCCATTTGAGACATTTTGTTTTCCCACATCTAAGATAGTGCTGGATTTATGTTTGACACCTACAAAGTTGTCCCAAGGTATGGACTTGGAAAGAGGAGTTATCATAATGGTTTCCTTTCACTGATAATGGAACCTACCAAAAATGAAGAAAAAAAAGTTGTGCCGTTTTGGCTTTTGATTTGCCATGTTGCATTTTGGAATATTCAGTCAGGAAAATAGAAATCATTGTAGGCATTTCAAATGGAGAGAATTTAATTCAGGGAATTGATTTAAAAGGCGCTGAAAGGCTGTAAGAGCAGGAGGAGGAAGAGGCTGGATTTGCAGAAATGAAAGTGGGTGAGATCCAGATGCTACTAATGGCACTGTGTTGAATGAAGTCTCTAAGCCTGGACTGTTACTATGGTTGGGGACACCACTATTAAATCCACAGAAGAAGTGTCTCCTCGGATCAGCTGGAAACACTGAACAGGTGCTACTGTGCCTGGAGTTGGAAATCACAGCACCCCAGAAATCATCACAGGGAGTGAGCCTGAAGCCACAGTCTCTTTCTTCCTCCCATCTGTTAGTCCCTTGCCAGTGCCTCCTATTGGCAGATGCCAACAGGAGCCTGGGAAATGTAGTTTTGCAGACTCCCAGCCGCAAAAGGGCATTTTCTGTCTGAGCCTGGAAGACAGAAGGGAAAGGAATGGCATGTTCTGCATTATGAAGGCTTAGGCAGATCAAGTAGTGAGTGCTGGCACTGATACTTGTCCCCAGGGCAGGGCTCTATACCTCAGTGACAGAGGCAACTCCCACACTCCACCATTTTCACCCCCAAAAAGGTTGAAAATAAAATATACCTCCCAGGAAACCAATGTGCTAAAGTCAAATTTGGGATTCTTTGTACTTTAAAATCCACAAGGGAGGACAAGGAGCCTATACAAGAAAGAAAACAGTTGTCATTAAAACAAAAATATGTCAAATGCCTCCCTGAAGGGAATATGAATTTCTGCGAAACTGGGAGTGAGCAGTGAAAGTGGGACAGTAGAGAGAGTTGTGAGGAACATGGTGGGAGGAGGAAAAGTGAGCAGCAAAAAGATCAATAGTTAGAGAGAAACCAGGATATATTTTTCAGAGTGAAACAAGAAAAAATTTCAGGAAGAATTTATTACAACAGACAGAGAAGGGACGGGGAGGGATCCAAAATGGGTTCTCAGGATGATAACCAACCAGTAGAGCTTTCAAAAAAGCTTCAATGAGCAGGCTAGTCAATGTCCATCAAGATCCAAAGGACAAAGTTAGGGGAATGACAACCAAGTGACATCACTCTGCCATGCATAAATGTCTGCATGAATCTAATTAAGAATGAATTTTCAGGTTGTGTGTTGGCCAGCCATTCCATAGAAAATACAGACATTCAAAAGTAAGTCCTGATATAGCTTCTTTCTCTCTAGTCCTAGAGAGAAAAAGAAGATTCCTAAACAAAGAGGATTAGGAATATAATGGAATATCATCCCTCCCAGCAGGACCTGCTACACCTTGATAGAAGGACTGGTGCATGGTTTCAGCTGTCTGCAGGTTTCCAAGGAGACTAGGGAAAAATGGTTCCTCACCAGAAAATCTTCTAAGGGGCTAGAACAACACCCCAGGTCTCAGGCTATACTGTAGGGATGGCCACTGGCAGTTCTGTTACCGGGACAACTAGAGGAGTCCTTCTGAACAAATATGGCCTGGTATTCAGGAACTAGTTTACACAGGTATTTAAAAAAAAAAAAACACATCTCACACATACACCATCCAATCCCTTAAAAATATTTATCTAAGTATTACAGTCTTATTATTTAAACTTAGTATGGTGCTAGGAGTGCCAGATAAGATACTGAATTCCTATTAAAAATTAATTTCAGGTGAACAAATATTTTTAGTATAAGTATTTCCGTTGAATGGTGAACGCTTTTAATATAAATATGACCCATACAATATTTAGGGCATACTTATACTAAAAAATTATTCACTGTTTACCTGGAATTTAAATTTAATGGGGAGTCCTGTGTTTTAGTTCCTAAAGCTACCAAGTCATGATGACATCAAAATTAAAACTGCTGTGTGATCAGTCTACTTTTCATTTAAGATCTACAGGTTTCAATTAACATAGTATACAGTCTAGTAACTAAAGAAAAAAGTTTGAGTATAATGCAACAATTGCCAAGGGGGATTGTCCCAAGGACCCTTATCAATACAATTAATTGGGGATTATTTTTTTTTCTGTTTGTTGATTTGTTTACTTTGATGAAAGGGTTTTAAAAATAGTGGGCTTTTTTTCCTTTCATTTGGGAGGTGTGTGCAAGTTTCATACAACAAGAGCTACCAGCGTTCTCCAAGGGGGCAGATACTAAAGACTTCAGATGGTCCCCAGAAGCAAACAGGTCTCTCTCAAAATTATCAAAAGTTGGCCCTCTTCTTCTGGAAAGTGCATCCTCTCCTGTTTCCTGATCCCATCCAAATCCAGAGATGGATGAGTAACTGCACAAGCAAGAGAAGAACTGGGTTGTGTGAGCAAAGAGACACTGTGGAAATTCTCCAGGGGCTCCTCAAAAGAAAATGAGTCCAACCTCCTACATTAGTTAGCTTGACTCATTTGCTGTTCATGGTAAGGAGACTGAATTACAGCAGCCTATAATAGTTAAATAGTAATGTTTTCTTTGGCTCATTGCTCTGTGGTGAAATTTCCCCTGCAGTAACGGATGGCATCCCCAACACCCTAAGTAGCGAAAGATGTGCCCAGTTCTCTCCACTGGTATGTTCATAGGTTATTGGATGAGGTGCCTCTATTGAGGGTTTTTCAGATAAGTACTCTGTCATTTGCCTTTCATTATGTTTCTGCACCATCAAAAAAAAAAAAAAAAATGTCTGAATCCAAAACTTATTTCCAAGTCGGAAAGGAAGATGCTTTAAGTCTCTTCTAAAACAGACATTGTCTTGCCAAAGTGTCATCAGCAGCTTTAAAAGCAATCCCCTTGTGTCTGTCACAGTGACTCAGAAAACTAGGCCAGTGATGATTCTGTCATTTAGTGGTTCTGTGGCATATGTGCCCTACCGCCTTTCATTTCTATGCTTCAAAATACTAAGTGGGCCATGCTGAGACATCTTTTTATCACAAAGTACTCCATGTAATGGTTTTGGAACACTGGATGGGAAATGGAGAGGCGAGGAGGAGGAGGATTTCTACATAATTGCTGCTTATTTCTGTAGCAAGTCACTAGTTGGCAAAACATGTATTTGAGGGACATTTAAGGTTTGGCATTTCACTCCTTGAGTTCAGTCTTGGCAACTGCCCTTTGCATGGTGACATTTGAAATTTGATCATCCTAGACTGCCTTGTTGCCAGACAGCAGCCACTTTGGCAAGAGGTAATTCCAGGGGGAAGGGAAGAGGCTGTCTTCTAAAAGGAATGAATAAATGTCTGTCCAGGCCCCTCTCTCAGCCCAAACAAGCAGCTGTATTCAAAAGGTTTCTCCTATCTTGTAGAGCCAGAGAAGGTGAACTGTTCTAGAGAAGGCCAGAGAAAAATATACTATAAGGTATGTGGAAAAAAACTCAATTTCTTAAAGGAGAGTAATAAAGTTCAGTGGTAGAATGAGGATGGTTCTTCTGTGATGGGGAATAAATATGCTATACTTATATAAAGCTAACCTTATTCATTTTAGTAAATGTTAAACCCAGCTTATGACTCTAACCTGATTTTTCTCTCAAAATGAGAGTTTTTATGTTAAACACTTTATTATTATACTTCATAGCCAGCAGTGTCAGCTCCTGACCTTCAACATCATCCTCCTGGACATAGAAATTCACTGATTAAAAAAAACAGATGGTCAATCAAGGATGTAAACCATGAAAATCTACATTGGAATCAGCAAGGACACTGCCTGCATGTCCCCAGCCTCTCCCCAAACTCTTTATTTTGCTTTTCCTCTCCCTCCTCATAAAAATTTATGCCTGCATTGCAATGTTAAGGTGAGAGTCCTCCATCTTCTCAAGTGGCCAGCACTTAAATAAATCTGTTTCCTTCTTTTCAGCATCTGTGTTACAAGTTTGAGTTTGGTTGCAGCAGGCAGCCAAACCTAGTTTCAGTTACACTTCCTCTCCACCACCATTCCAACTCCTTTTACTATGTCTGAGTGCAGAGCACACACAGTGGGACTCTATAAATTTGATCCAGACCATGATTATTGTGAGGGTGTGCCACTAACATGATTCCCCTTCAATAAAGACCATTATTTTTTCATAATATGCCATGTACCCTATTCTCTTGAAATTATGGCAAGCCTTAATAAAGAAGTTAATTGAAACTCTTTAATTTCTTAGTCACTTATCCCCATACCTCAGCTGTGGTTCTCACATACCTGTGTCCTTTATTGACCTACAAAAAAAAAAAAAAAGATTTAAAGAGAAACAATATAGTCAAAGAGAAAACAAGTGAGTGGTGAGATGAGATAGGAAAGTCCTAAAGAGAGTCTACAGAGGACCTCTAGCAACTGTTTTTACTTCCTAATAAGTTAGACGGAATTAAAACACTTCTAGAAAAGGATAAATATACCAATATAAAGCTTACAGCATTCTAAGCACTTCACATTTGCTGACCCATTCAATCCTCACACACCATATAAAGTAGATCTTAATGTTATCACTTTTAGCAGATGAGAAGACAGACCCAAAGAGGGTAAAGAACTTGCTCAGCATTACACAGCACGTGAATTACAGAAGAACCAGGACTGAAACCTGGCAGCCTAGGTCTGCTTTCTATAGGTTTCCCACTGTGGGTTGGAAGTGTTCATTTATCCGTACTCTCCACTTACTCTCTGTTATACCCTATATTTCTTTTCTCTTGGGCCTGAAATACAAAGAGACTGACTGTTCACACATTACACAGAAGAGTAATCTATCTTCCAGGGCCCAGAAATAATGCCTGGAAGATAAAAGATAAGAAACATGCCAGAGAGAAACCAAGATGGTGGCAATAGGAGAACACCTAAACTACTGCCTTGCACAACAATTTCAAAACTGTAAATAAAAGACAGGACAGACATCATCCAGAACCACAGGAAAGCTGGCTGAGTGGAAATTCTACAACTAGAAGGAAAGAGACTCAGAAGAGCTGCAAAATGCTGAGGTACGGAGACATGCACATGGAGAGGATGGGCAGCGCAGGGCCTGGCTGGCTTCCTCAGGAGGGAAATGGAAACTTGTGACTTCCCTAAACCTCATATCCAACTGCATTGAACCCCAGCTCCAGGCGAGACTCATATGGAGGGAGTCTGGACTACCATGAAAAGGGAGGAGTGCACAGAAACCTAGGGGAGCCACAAAAAGGCAGAGGTCTGGAGGTGCACACACCACTGCACACAGAGGATGGACTGTTGATTGTGCAGCTGGCTTACTCTAGCAGGTGGGCGACAGAACCTCCCAACTGTGCTGAACTCCACTTTTGACTGCACTGAATCCATTTCGGGTGAGATCCTGGGGATGGGTCCCCAGCGCACATGGGAACCAGAAAGGCAGAGGTCTAGAGGCATGCACATGTTCACAGAGAGGGGTGCAGCAATTATTGAGGGACACTTGAGACCCAGGGGCCACAGAGGGCGGGGCTGACTGGAAGTCCAGGCTGTCTGCTTAGCCCTGAGACTCCACCAAGCTCAACATAGAGGCTTTTGCAATTTTGCAAGTCTTGTATCATAAAGCTGACTGCAGCACAGAAGTTCTCCCCACATAGCAAATATGTGGAGACAAAAGAACAGATCACAAATGAAAGAAATAGAGGAAAACAAAGAACTGGATATAGAGTTCAAAACCACGGTTTTAAGGTTTTTCAAAAATTTCCTAGAAAGGATGGATAAATTTAGGAAGACCCAAGAGGAGATGAAAAAGAACCAACTATAAATTAAACATACACTGACTGAAATAAAAAATATTATACAGAGACCTAACAGCAGACTAGAGTAACGCAAGAATCAAGTCAAAGATTTGAAATACAAAGACGCAGAAAACACTCAACTGGAAAAACAAAAAGAAAAAAGAATCCAAAATTATAAAGATAGCGCAAGGAGCCTCTGGAACAACTTCAAGTGTACCAACATCAGAATTGTGGGGATGCCAGGAGAAGAGAGAGAGCAAGATACTGAAAACTTATTTGAAGAAATAATGACTGAAAACTTCCCACATTTGGTGAAAGAAAGAAATATATAAGTCCAAGAAGCGCACAGAACCCCAAACAAAAGGAATCCAAAGCGGACTACACCAAGACACATCATAATTAAAATGTGAAGAGCAAAAGACAAAGAGAGAATATTAAAAGCAGCAAGAGAAAAACAGTTAATTACCTACAAGGGAGCACCCATACAATTTTCAGCTGATTTCTCAACAGAAACTGCAGGCCAGATGAGAGTGGCAAGAAATATTCAAAGTGATGAATAGCAAGAACCTACAACCAAGAATACTCTATCCAGCAAGCTATCATTCAGAATTGAAGGTCAGATAAAGAGGTTCACAAATAAGAAAAAGCTAAAGGAGTTCATCAACACCAAACCAGCATTATATGAAATGCTGAAAGGTACTCTTTAAGAAAAGGAAGAAGAAGAAAAAGGTAAAGATAAAAATTATGAACAATAAATACATATCTATCAATAAGTCAATCTAAAAATCAAGTGAATAAAAAATCTGATGAACAGAATAAACTGGTGAATATAATAGAATCAGGGGCATAGAAAGGGAGTAGATTAACAATTCTCTGGGGCAAAGGAGTAAGGGGGTGCAGGGAGAGACTGGACAAAGATCATACACCTATGGATGAGGACAATGCGAGGAGAGGTAAGGGCAGAGGGTGGGTGGGAACCTGGTGGAGGGGAGCTATTTTACTGACTCTGCCTTGATGAGATGAGCATCCTGCAGAAGCTGGGATTAGAGGGAGGTCTTGTCATGGAGCTAAATACACACACTTAACCCGGAAGCTGGAAGAGCTAAAGGGGGATCTCGGGAAAGGTGTGCAGTGTGAGCCCAGCCACTGACCCCTGCAAACAAGGCGAGTCAGCAGAAAGGGACACTGAATGGAAGCTGCAACATGACTGCTGCTTTGCTTCCACCCTCCAAATCTCCCACAAGGATATTTCTTATGTCCTTCGGGAGCTGGACGTATACAGGAAGGGAGTTCTTAGAAAAGTGGTTAAGCCTCGTGAAATTGACATGTTCCAAAGCCACCACACAACCTAACTGGAACTGTGCCACACCACAATTTGGTATTATCATATCAATATCTAACCACTTTGTCACCTAGAAAATTTTACAGGCAGAACAGAATGGTTAAGATGTGGACTTCGGATCCAAACAGATCTGAGTTCAGATTCTAGCCCCAAAAGTTAGTTGCCATGTGATTTCCGTAGCCTTTAATTCACATACCTTTAAATTGGGGGTAATAAAGCTATCTTAAATACAAAAAAAAGATTAAGCGACATAATACCTATAAAGCACTAGATTTTATGAATAGCACTTAGTAAATACTTAACATATACATGTGATATAAAATAACATATCATTTAAATATATAGTAATGATAGCTTTTTAAACACTTTTTAATTTTGCAATAAGTTATACAATAATTGAAGATGCATTTTTCTCAGCCAAATAGAGTTCTTATGCTTCATGAAGAACAAGATATGAGATTTCCAAATTTAGTACCCCAATATATTCAGAATTTTCACATAAGATGTATTAATTAAAATTTTTAAAGATCCTTTACTAGGATGTGATTAGGGAATTCCTTGAGTGCTTGAGTGTTTTTGTTGTTGTTGTTGAGGATCTTTGATCTAAATATTCTTACTTTAAGCCAGAAAGAAATATAGATACCTGGAATTCCTATCACAAATTAAACTCGTGGCCTGTACATGAACTCTACAGCTCAACACAATGGTGGATTCTATCCAAATACAAAGGGAATAAGAAGCTGGACAGCTAAAGTCTTTGGTTGTGCTTAGGAGAATAGTATAAAATGGAAAGATTTGTGTTATTTACTAAAACACCAGATTAAGGGGAGGAAATGCAATTATTTCCATATTACGATTGAAGTGTATTTTCAGGTTAATGAAGAGCTTTCACAACCACGAATTCGAACTATCTTGCTTAAAAGACTACTTTGAAGCTTTATTATACTAACCAAATAAAGATTCTGCAACGAAACATGGTACAAAATTAATCCTCAGAAATGTGGTGTTCCCAATCATTACCACGCCTGACATTTAGCATTTATGTATAGGAAGCATGAAAATTTGTAGCCTCAGTTCAACCGCTGTCCTACAGCTAAACTTCAGAATTTGAACGACTTAAGGACAGATGTGTTGCAAAGGGGTACTTTATCTAGATTAGTCACTGCACATTGATAGTCACAGTCCTTTTTACAAAATGTACAGCACATTCTGATCCTGGAATGCCTCAGCATTCTGATGTCCTTTCACTTGGTTGAGTGCTTCATTTGCCTGCTAATATAAAATTCATTGAGGCAGCAGGCAGCAATTGGAGCTGCTGGGCGTTCTAGTCCAGTGCACCACAATCCCATTGCAATAAGACTAATGGCAAAGAGGGCACCCCAGAATGACCTACTTACCTGTTTGGCATAGCAGTCGGCTTTCTGCATATGTGAAGCATGTGTGTGGGGTTTACAATGGTTTGGGATAAATCTGCAAATCTGACCACCAGAGACCAGGACTATTTCCACTGTAGTTCTATAAGGACTTAGCAAAAATGCTTCAGAGTGCTCAGCAGGGAAAGGAAATGTGATAATTGTGGGAAGATTGGACATTATATGAGAGTGAGCTCTTTCGCACAAAAGAATAATGTCTGAGAAATGCTAGTTTCCGGTCACATAACACTGAATTTCCATCACACTGCTTTGAGAATGCAGAATGAGGGAGCAACGATCAGTAATGCTTAAATCTGAATAGCCAACTGGACAACCACCTGAGGGCTCTGCTGCAAGCACAGGGGAGAGGGAGTGGGGCAAGAGAAGGTTCAAGGTCATCCTATGAACAGTGGAATTTTAACCTCCAGCTGCCAGACTTGAATCATGACATTTCAACTCATCAATGTAGGAATAACGCCTATTATTATTTAAAGGCTTGTGTCATCCAAATTCACAAGACATTGGTTTGTGTGAGAAATACAATAGAATACTTTTCAAAGAAAAATAGAAAACCCATTTTGGGAAACCAAAATGAGCTGAGAGGGTTTCTTGGTAAATATGTTATCTTACATATGAGAAGACTTTAATGGTATCTATCTCTCTCAAGTTTCCCTGGATCCATATCCAAGTTCCCTTCAACCAATGCCTAAAGTCACTCAATTAGTAGGTGATAAAATTGGAATCCCAAATAGTCCTATCAAGACTATAAACTCATGTTCTTTCATTTTTATTATCCTCACACTGGGTAATCTTTTAAAGCACTTTAATTGACAAATATTTTTTCATGCATTAGTCAGGACAGACCTCTTTAGGTAGCAGTAAAAGATAATGCCTGAATTCTTACTGGCTTGATATGTCACACAGTCCAGTGTGAGTCAAGCAATTCTTCCAGGAAGTCTTCTCCAATCAGTGACTTAAGGACTCATACAGCTTCCCTCTTATAACTACACCATCTAGAATCCTTAGCTTTCCAGTATTTCTGGGGTATAACATCTAAGAGGAGAGTATCACACTGGTAATGCATAGGCCACATGGCCCTTACCCTGGTGACCAGTCGGCTGGGAAAGGGAGAGTATGAACTCTTGGTGAGAGGTAAGAGTTCTGTATCCCAATACAATGGTGGGTTCTCCATTAATACAAAGGGGAATTGAAAGTTGGAAAAATACAGAAAAATGTTCATTATATCTATAATGTGAAGCCCATTGTGCTAGAAGCTGTATAAAATAGCCGCCCCCCCCCAAAAAAAAAATCAATACATGACTACAGCTTTAAAAATATATACATTCTAATGGTTTGAGAGATTGATCTACAGAATTGGCTTTAATTTCAGGAATAATATAAAGGAGTAAAACAATGGAGAGGAAGCATGACAAATACTGTTTATGGAAATAGCTAGTCTCAAAATTCTAAGTTCCCCCTAAGTGATAAGATCAACTAAATCTCACCCAGAAATGGAAATCATTCTCTTAATATCACTGAAGTTGTTTTCTCACCAAGAAAATTATTAAATACATTTTCTAAATTTCCTCAGGGAGTGCCTATTACAATAGTAGGCACTCAAATAAGTAACATTCATCCCCCTTTTTTGACCATTGATTTTTTTTTTACTTCATTCAATACAGGAAATAGTGGTTGTACCTATCACAGGTTAGTCTCTGACTCATTCTTTCTTTAAATCTCATTGTCAGAACCTACCTATTATATGTCACATTTATTTCCCTAGGATCTTGCTAAGTGGCCAGCCAGGTAATTTGATTAAATCTTTTTGCTATTGTTTGAATAGTTGGTAATTAACTACTATATTATTTCTCCAAAGTAAAATATTATATGTGAAGAGTAGTCCTGTCTCAAGCCATGTTATGAATAAACAGTAGAACTTTTAGACAGTGTGTCAGCCACAATGAACAATTATATCCATGTCAATGATTCTGAGTCTCAGTATTATTGATATTTAGGGCTATATAATTCTTTGTTGGGGGTGGGGAGACCATCTTATTGTATCTACACCTGCCATAAGGCAGTGGCAGCCTTGCCCCACAGGGGAGGAGTGAAGGGGGGAGGGGCAGGGAGAGTGAGAGGAGGGAGATTGTGATCACCAAAAATGTCTCTACACACTGCCAAATGCCTCCTAGTGGTAGGGGGAAATTTTGCAAACATCTCTCTACCCTCTGTACTGAGGATCACTAAACTCTATAAAGAAACAAGAAGCCAGATGCATGAAACTCATGCAAGAGGAGGCCTTCCTTCCCCCTACTGCCAGCACCAGCTTCCCTCTGGCACCCGGGACCTGCTTCCCTCTAGCTACAGGCAGGCACCCAGGACTTAGGCTTTCCTCCTAACCTCAGCTTCATGCGGAAAGTTTTCTGGTCTAATTAGCATATTACATTTGTATTATTATAGATATTTTCATTCTTTTTATGGCCAATACTGGTGTTGTCTTGCAAATGTCATTATACACTTTGCCCTTGGTAACAGAATCCTGATTTCATTCAACAGCAGATGATGATGATCCTATTCTGAAATCAGAGGTAAATCCTCAAAATATAATCCAGTTATGGTAACCTCAATGCCTTTACCAAAAGTGGCTTAGGCACATTCATGTGACTCACCTCTAGTTAATAAGAAATAAGGAGGAAACTGTAAGAGCTTCTTTGATGGGTTTTACTGCTGTCAAAAAAAACTTAGATATAGACCTGTCCTCCTTTTCCACTGGATAGTATTGTGCCTGCACGTGGTTATTAGAGCCGCTAAATTGATGAATACTTTAGTTATTATAGAAACAAAGGCAATGAGCTAAAAGTGAAGAACATAGGTCTTTGATGTAGTTGAGGCATGAATTTAACTGATCCTGGAGCTCCACATTTTTGTAAGATGTATTAATAATTTACACTTTTGTATAATCCAGAGTGGTCAGGGTTTTATATTAATTAGAGCTAAGCATTCTGTCTGTCTAATACACTCCATATAGTAGTCAAGCATTCTGTCTGTCTAATACACTCAAGATAGTGGTCATCATGAATCCCAGCCTACAGGATCTGGTTAGCTAATGCGGCTTCCACATAATTAAAAAGAACAGGAATACTGGAAAAACAAGCAATTCAGTGTTTTTCCTCCTCAATTAATCATATTAGAAAACATTTCCAATGATTATTTTTTCCTCCCTCATTCACTAAATAAACAGATATTGTGGTAAAACAAAAGTATGCTAGTTATGACAAGTGTGTACGCTATGCCTTAGTGTTTCAGGAGATAAAAAGTGTAAATATCAGATTTGAACATCAAAATTATCCCATGTAAAAGGTTTGTTTATTCATTTGCTTATTAATTTAATATATTTATTGAATACTTACTTCATGTGTTTTGTGTTAGGGAGGATGCACAGATAAGATCAAAATTCATCCTGCCCTCCAATTGCTTACAGTGCAGTAATAAAAAGGCATGTGCAGAAATTACTATAATACCTAGATTATGATTATTAGTCATCACAAGTAGCTAGAATATGATGGGCATTTAGATGAAGATGTTTCTTGCAATAAATGATAATGAAGCAAAGTTTCACTATGAAAAAATAATTTTTTAACTGAATCTTTGATGTGTTTGTTTAGACTGGGGGGTGACATGGGTTGAGAGGCAGGAAACACCAGACAGGGAAGATTGAGCACAGGAGTGCATGAGGAACTCCAAGACATTTAGTTTGGCTGGAATACTGACCATGTAAAAGGTAGTAAAGGCCACAAAGGAGACAATGGTTACAGCCAGATCATGAATGGTCTTAAATATAATGGTAAGAAAAGCTAAAGTCAAGGAAAACACAAAATAAAAATGACAGAGAACCAAGATCCTAAATGTAACAAGTTAAAGAATACAGGTATTTCCTTATACTTAAAAGGACATGAATAAAAGGAAAGAGGGATATCAGAACACTTTGAGATAAATAAAAATAATGTCAGTCGTATCATCTTCCCTATATAAGAGGCTAAGATGAGCAATTCAAGAAAAAACCAGTGGCCTCTTTCACCCTTTTGGCATCACAGAGTTAATCCATCAACAAACCATAAAGAAAAATGGGTTACAAATAGTCTAGGTAACACTTCTAAAATTTTTACCTCTTCTCTCTACCTCAGAAAGATTATTATACATAACCTATTTTCCTTAAGATTTAGGCAAGTTTTCAACCCTCAAGTAAACATAAGTAGTGTTAGCTTTTTAAATAAAGATGATTTGGTTTCTAGTCATATTCCCAAGTTGATTCAGTAATTCAACATAGATTCTGTTCTCAAATTATAGCATAAATCATTTACTATATAGTAGGTGGTTTAATGATTTCACAGAAAATGTAAAATCAATTTCGATGCAAATGTAACTTCAATAGAAATCACCACTTCCTCCACTTATCAACTGAGTGACTTTAAAGATATTAGCCAATCTTTACAAGTCTATAGCCTCATATACGAAAAAAAAATGAAATAACCATACCTGCCTTTGATTGCTGATGAAACCATTGAATAAGGTCATATACCCAAATCCCCAAAACAAATTCTGGTCCATGGTAAGTGCTCAGCCAAAGCTGTGCAGACAGGTACAGGGGGTAGGGAGGGGGAAGGGCATTTACTCAATGTCTCAGAAACAGAAAACCACTCAGAGTAGAATACAGGAGAGGAAGCACTTATGAAAAGGATATATGAATATCTTATAGAAACCAAGAGAAGAAGTCATAGTGGAGCATCATGGGGGACTAACTAGGAAATGGAAAGTCAGAAGCTGAGTAACACGTCTCTTTCAGATCATGTTATTTCTGCTCCGTGTGTCTGTATCTCTACTGGGCTCCTTCTCACTTTGTATATAGAGTACATGCCATGCCCAGCTTTACATCACCACATAGCCTAATACAGAATAAAGCTTTGAATTATGTGTATGGAAGTGGGGGAAAGTCAGATTAGTCCAGCCTGGATCTGGTGTCCATCAATCATCCAATCCATTGGGTCTGCCCTTCTGGCCTGATGCCCACTCATTTCTGAGAAAGGGATCCTCTAAGAAGAGGGTGTGCTGATGGGAAGGAAGTGATTGCCATGTCTAGTACAATCAACAAAAAGAAAACCATAATGCCCTCACTTTAATATCCTCCACCTTCAACAAAGCAATAGTAGACGGGGCTATGTCTGGAAGAATATGATTTCAGAGTTCAGAGGAACTAAAAGTTTTCAACAACAGCCTCTGCCAACTGCTTAGCGCAACCCCAGCTCCTCTGCTCCCTGCTATAATATATTCAGGTCTCTTCTATTACGGCTGTGCATGTATTTCAGTTTGGCATCTCCCTCAGAAGTGAAACGGAGGTGATCATATTTCAGGAGGTGCTAGTTCCTTTCTGCGTGTGGAGTTGTCTCTGTGTTATAATTGCTTTCCGCCATGCAGCTGCCGCACATGAGCTAATCTACATGCTGTATCGCTTCGTTTACAGCAAGCTGGCCTCACACTGAGTTTAGAAAGAGGCAGGCTCACTGGCAAATCCTGCTTCCTGAGGCATGTCCTCTCTTTGGATGGTGTGCAGTCTGATAATAACCATGTCATGATTGTGCAGTGATAGGTCCAAATGCTGCAAAACACTTGATGGATCTTAGCATAAATTGGCCATTTATCAACATGTAGGATCTTTAGAATTTCCATATTCAAGCTGTTATGGCATAAAGTTGATTTATTGTTCATGGCCCAATGTAACCTCTACATCCTGTGTTACTGGGAGGTTATAGCTACCCCCGTGACTTTACATTTGCCTGGGAGGAAAAAGTGCTGGATACTCTTCAATAATAAGCGATCATCCTCTGGTTTCCCAGTGACCTCACAGGTTTCCTAAAGGAATGTGTGCAAGGACTTCCGAATTTCACTACAGTCCCTGTAGAAAGCAGGAAGTCTCTTTGCAGACTTTGAAATCAGAAGATTTAAAAAAAAAAAAAAGCTATCAATGTATTCAAAGTATTCTTTGTTTCCATTTTATAAATCTAAACTGATTATTCAAGTTGCATTTTGTTTTTGTGGTTTTTTTCATAATTTCTCATTTACTTACTACTGGTGCCCTTCATTGTCATTAACAAAATATATTCATCAAGTTAAGTGCCTACTATGCACTAGCACTGTTGGTGACACTGGAAAGAGAGCAGTAAACGTGCTAGTAGAATATGTAATAGCCATTTCAAACTTTTCAGTTCTTTTAAATTCTTCACACACAAAAAAACAAATCTGAATGCTGATGTTTAGATGCAAATGACTTGGGGTTTTGACACCAACTTTCTGGTTCTCAACTTCACCACAAAGCCCTTCACTGACAGATGTGCTCATCTTGAGGTTTTCTGACAGATGTGCTCATCTTGAGGTTTTCTGAGCATCAAACATTCACATAAAAAAAAGAAAAGAAACCAGAGAGTGGACATTATGAGAAGACTAAACTGGTTTTATATAAGAAAGGTTAATTTAAGACTTAGTGCTACCCAATAAGGGGCTGCTCCATGAAGGGACGAAGGCCCTTCAATATTCCAATACTTTTCAGAAATGCTGAAAAATGTATTTTAACATTCATTACAAGTAGAGCAATCTCAATAGCTCTTTCTAATTCTAAGATTCTGTTTCTTCCAAAGCCATATTTGTTGACACTCCCCATTCTGCCAAACAAAGGAAAAATACTTAGAACTGTTTCAAATACCATCAGCTTAAGCAAAGACTAAAATAAAGTATGCTTCTTCCTTTTCAAACATCTTTCCCATCCTTCTCTTCCCCCATGGATCTAGTGTCCTATCTTCTTCCTTACTGATTTCTGCTCTTTCAGGTTTTCTCATCATTTGGCCCTAAATTTTACATTCAAATTATTACCAGTCACCTTTTTGTGCATACCACTACCTGATGTGGGATTTTCTGAGGACCCTGCAAATATTGCATGTTCACAGACCTATAGAAACTTATTGCTGAAAGGGATCTGTATTAGTTTTCTTTGGTTAAATTTTTATTTATTGATGAGAAAGAGAGAGAAACATCAATTTGTTGTTTCACTTAGTTATGCATTCATTGGTTGCTTCTTGTATGTGCCCTGACTGGGGATCAAACCCAAAACCTTGGCATATCACTAACCAACTGAACTACCCAGCCAGGGCTATATTAGTTTTCTATTACTGCTGTGACAAATTGCCAAACATTTAGTAGCATAAAAATAACACAAATGCATTATCTTATAGCTCATGAGGTCAAAATTCCAAAATGGGTCTCACTGAGCTAAAATCGAGACATCAATCAACAGAGTCACCTTCCTCCTGGAGGCTCTAAAAGATAAGTCATTCTCTTGCTTTTTTTTTTTTTTTTTTTTTTTTTTTTTTTTTTTTTTGAGGTTCTGGGATTAAGATGCAGACTCTTTCAGCGGGTGTGTGGGTAGGGGCAGTAGGGAGTTCTGCTGACCACAAAACTCCAGGGTTGATTAGTGAAGTCCTCCATTTTACAAGTGAAGAAAGCAGGGCAAGGGCATCAAGACATGTGCTCACCACAATGGCCTGGGTTAGAACTGGAACTAAAATGCATGTCTCCCACCTTCCAGCCCAGTACTTTAGAATACTACATGTCACCCTCAGTAGAATAATGATTTAAGAAATACCATAGCTATAGGTAATGCTCTAAAGCAACTATCTTCCTACAACTGAGTTTTTCTAAGTTTTATAAATTCTTCCAGGAGCTATCAGTTATCTGATTATCATATTTTCAGTTTTGTTGTTGCTGTTTGTTTTTTGTTTTGTTTTTTTGATGCAACCAATAATCCCCCAGTAACCTAAAAACGTTACTATCTCCTTTTAAATGTACTTGATGTGCAAAAAGAATTCTCATTTCACAGCATTAAAGGAGGTTGAAGAAGGTCATCTTCACTTACTTTATAAAAAACTCTTCCAAATAAAATAAATTGCTTCATTTTATTCCACTTATGATTGTGATTAATATTTGGGTTGCAGTTGTAATTCCCCCTTTTTTTTTTCATAAGTAGGTGATCCATCTTATGGCATTGCAAGTAGGTAACTAATGTGATGTTTCCCACCTGCCTGGGAGCCACCCAGACTGAGGTCTCTGACTGTGGGTGACATCTCATAGATGTTAAATGAACTGAGGGTGAGTAAAGAAATGTCCTATGAGTTAGCCACCTTAAAGCCTGAGCCCTTCTTTCCATGAACAGAATATGGCAACAAAAATGTCCTCCTGAATCACCCTGCCACAGAAGAGAGCACGTGCATGAAGGAACTTCATGTCCCCCAAGTACCCTCTTATCCCCTAATGAATATCAGCATTTCAGTTCTTGTCTACACATCGTCAAGGTGCAAACCTTCTTCGTTACCAGCAGCCAAGCAAACTTCAAAAAGTAGGCTCTTCAACACCCTCCACAAGAGCTGGATTCACCAGGGGGATGAAATGGTCCAATAGCCCCTGATTGACAATCCTCCCAGAGAGTAACAATGAGGGATTATTCCCACAACATCTTGCCTCCCCAACCACTTGACAGTTAAACAGTACTTAGCAGAACATGGTTTACAGTATAACTTAAGTCAACAGTAAAATAGGAGCTAGGGACTGGTAAGAAAAGGAAAAGACCAAACAATTCAATCATGAAGCTAATAATAGAAAGGGAATGGAATTCAACAACAAGAACAACGAAAAGGTGCATCCCCCTGTTGAAATTTGAGCCAGAAATGCCTATTTGATGAGGCAGAAAGAGGCCAGACACTCTTCAGGACAAGGCTGAACTGTGCTGCCTTTGAACCAAGAACCAGGGCAAAGCCTCACACATTTCCAGTGGTTCCCTGCCTGTTGCACATCAGGGCTTCCTGCAGGCTGGGCAGCCATGAAGCACTTGGCCGCTCTCAGAATGATGCTGGGTGCAGCTTTGCGTGCATCAGATATGGGGATCCTCTCCAAAGCACAGCCCTCAGCCAAATGGACCCCAGCACCTGCCCTGCGCAGCCCACAGATAATCGGTAGCTCTTCTGTAACTGTGGCACTAATATGCACTTACTTTTGCTGATGATTTTGGCACCTTCACAGGGCTCTACCCAAAAAGGCACTGAACAATGGGACGTGATTGTTTTGAAATGTGCCCACCAGGAAGCCCTCTTAGGAGGTGCTCTCAGGCCCCAGGCTTTAGGGATTGGACGGGTTAATGGAGTTCAATGGAAGTATGGGTTTTATCAGCAATCAAGTGTTGCTCCAGCTTCTAAAGAATAAAGGAAAGGAAAAATGCGGCAGCCCCAGAACATTACTTGTACAACAATCTGAAGAAGGGAAGGGCAGGGTGGGAGGGGGTGGGTGGGGGGGGAGCAATGCCTTCAGTGACCATGAAACTGACAAGACTCCCCCAAACGGCTTCCAGCTTTCAGTTTGGCCTGCAGGGCTGTCTTTCGCTGGCCTCCCAGAGCCTTTCCCCCATTTATAATCATTGTTCAAAGTGGTGAAAGGCCTAATTGCCCCTAGCAGTGTGGTCAATCTTCCTGGAGATTTAGCTGCCTGCTTTCATCTGGCAGCCTGGGAGGGAACTCAGCATTTCCCTCCAGGCAATCTATATGGTCTAGCAGTTCGCTGCAGAAAGTGGTGCCTTATCGATTTCTGCCATAGCTTCCATGGCTGGCTCAAGGATCAGAGCCTCTAACAATGACTAACAAGTTTAAACCATTAGTCCCATTTGTAACTACTCAGCAAAAGGCTTGTCAGTCACCGAGTACCAGAGACTGCAGCTTTTAGCAGATTTCTAATCCCATTCATTTTGCCCACAATGACCCCTGTAGTTAATGGGGGTTATTGGAAAACTATTTTTTCCCTTCAAAAGCAGTGCCTTTTTCTTCTTCTTCTTTTAGGAACATAAAAGCCATTTTGGTTGTGATGTTTCAAAACAGTGATGCAGGCGATGATCTGCACCCTCTTAGGAGAAAACCTGTGTCCTGGCGTTCGCCCTGTATGTTATGTCTGATCCTGAAAATCCGCACGGGGAGCCTGGTGGCAGCTAGTGATTCATCATAAATAGATCCTGTCTTCCTCTCACACGGGCTTGTCTTAACACCTTTCTTTCCTCCTCCTTCCGATGTAGAAAAGGCTCATTTCACTGTAAGGATGAGTTCTCTTTCTGGGTATCTCAATCACCCCACAGTAGGTCCAGCTAAAGCCTCCTTATTCAGAATGTGGTCCCCAGACCAGCAGCATCACCCAAGAGCTTATTAAAAATGCACAACTTCAAGCGTCATTCTGGACCTACTGACTCAGAATCTGCATTTTAACAAAATTCACAGGTGATTCCTGTGCATGTGAAGTCTGAGAACATTATTTGTCCAAAGAAGCTTTTTTCCCCTCCCCCACACTGTAATGTTTTCATAACAAATAAAGCCAAATTTAACATTCCCACTGTATGGGTTAAGATACTATTAAGAAAAGAAATGAATTTTTCTACGTAATGGTTTCAGTGAATTTTTCATTGTAGATCCAACAACTGAAAGTTTTTCATCTTTTTGTATCTGCAGTCTATGACCCAGTACCTGGTACATGGTAAGTATAAGATGAATAGCTATTGGATGTATGATTTATAAGAATGAACAAATGAAAAGAGGAATGTAATGTGTCTGTCAATGATATAGAGAGCCAGCTACATATCCTAAACCTAAAATGATATGAATGGGAAAGCTGCCTGCCTCACAGGACTCAGCAAAGAACAAGCCTCTACATTCATTATTTTTATTGCTTTAATGAGATGCTCTCACCACCAAATTGGTCCAGGCCTAAGGATGGTCCAGACAAACAATGCAAGAGTACTTTTCCTAGAGCAGCGGTCACCAACCTTTCGGACCTCACAGACCACCAGTGGTCCATGGACCACGGGTTGGCAACCGCTGTCCTAGAGCATTCTGTAATTCCAGTTCTAGGTCATTCTCACCCTTCTCCTTTCTGCTGCTTATTCTTTCTCCTCTCCCCACCTTCCAAGGTCTCATCTATTTGTTTCTACTGATCAACAATCTCCATGATCTACAACTCTGTGCTCAACCAACTGAGCCCAAAGTATATGAAAACCAATTCATACCAAAATGATAGTAACTGCTAAGGATTTCCTGCAGGGTGAGGTAAAAGGGGGTTTACAGATGTGAGTACTGAAACAATTTATTCTTATATTATTATTTATTAATTATTGTATTATTTTCCATATGAACTGTAAACCTATTTTTGCCCCATCCTGTATGTTGAGAGCTATTTCTTGACATCATCAAAACCATGCCACTTCGGTGGCCTATTTCATCCAGGGGCCAGATTGGCTCTGTCATTGCCAAATGACAAAATAACCTTCCTACAACACATTTGTGGGAAAGATTTCCTTACATAGCTGTTTCTTATCTAAGCCTAACCCATCCACTTCCCAAAGAATGTTTTTGATCATGTGACCATCCTTGTCTTATGTTTAGACACTGGTCATTAAAAAAAAAGAAGAAGAAAGAAAAACTGTGGAAAAGCTTTGCCTACATCTTATCTCAGAAAAGAAGAAACCTAGGTTGCAGGTTCCATCTCCAGTCAGGACATATACAGGAGGCAACAGATCAATGTTTCTCTCTCGCATTGATATTCCTCTCTCTCTCTTTTTCTCCCTCCTTCTTTCTCAAATCAATAAAATCATATCCTCAGATGAGGATAAAAACAAACAAAAAGAATAAGTTTAAATCTAGGGAAAATCTGATGTGAAAATTAAAGCCCGCAGCCGTCTGTATCAGAGAGAAACTTAGCATTATGATTTCGTTTTCCAGTTTAAGCAAGGAGTTGGGCGGGGGTCTTCTTCCAGTGATTGCCTTTGCAAATGGAGTTTTCATCTATGGACTGCCACACTGTGACTACTTAATTGCTGCCTGAAACACAGAAAACTGATTTTGTGTTTTCGCTTTGAGGTAATCTTTTGACATTTTGAATAGTTACATAAATAGATTGTTTTGTGTGTTGCTAGCAGGGGCCACCTGGAAATTATTTCCTGTGGGGGCAGATGGTGCTGGTGACTAAACAGAAAAGGTTGAGTAGCAGAGTGGGTGTAGACAGGTACACACAGAAGCACAGAAACAGGATGCAACAGTTCTGTGGCATCTGAATTCTCAGTCTGAATTTGTATATCTTAAAGAAATTACTCATCCATTGCCCACACACAAGTTAAAAAGTGCCTTCAGGTGGAGGAACCCTCCTACCCCAACCCACCCACTATGAGTTTTAATATGTAATTGGAGAGCATGTAAAACAAATGGAAATGTCATTTAGCTTGTAACAAAAGAGCTAAATCATAATGGATTATTGAGCGGCATCTTGTGGCCAAAGGTGAGTATGACACTTGCAGAAAGTCAGCTTGGCTTGCTAGCACACCACTCCAAAATGTGTTACACCATTTCACATCTGGCTTTTGATAACGTTAATGAGGGGCTGTGCAGAGTTATCAATGCAGCCTTATCATCATGCCACCTTCAAATATTTTTGTGAATGAGCACATTAACATAATTAGTCATCATGCATTAATGTTTTCATGTAGGCAAATTTAATCAGCCCTCTTTCTTTCATAATATTTTAATAACAGAGTACTGTACTAAAAGAGAGCTACAAGATATAAAGTTACATATGCAGTGTTTATAATGTAAGCCAATTCAGCAGAATTTAAAAATCAGTACTTCCTTATGAGATGAAATATGAAACCATTCAGTCATTCCCTAGATAAAATCTATTTTCTCTTTATTATCTAAATCCATAAGGAAAAGGAGAAACTACCCTTTGCTGGCATCTGCCTCCTTCTGTGTCCCATGAAAGTGTGTGGATTTGGTCAATATATAAAATGACAATAGACCTTCATAAACAGAGAGAGAACTCAGACATATAACTATATAGCAATAGGCTATTTCTGTAAGATAGCAAATCAGTTGGCTGATGTCAATTCAACTTTTAAAAATCAATTCAATATCTTACAATAATGCAGAGTTGACCAATTTTACCATGCTAGCCATCATTTAGCTGCCATGCCATCATAAACAAAGAAACAAAAAAACTAAATAAAGGTAGCCTTTGAGCTATTAAGTCAAAAATTGATACTGGCTTATTTGTATTTCTTTTAGTGGGGGAGATGGGATCAGGTCTCAGAAAGATACTGGACAAATTCAGCAATTCTAATAGATTTTAGATCAACATATTAATGTGTGGCTCACAAATCAACATATGCTAGGGAAGCATGTACAGTATTACCTTTCACTAACTTACTGTGGGTCCTTAGATGAATCGCATAGTCTTTCTGGGTCTTTAAATCTTCAAGTGAATAAAGAGAAGGCTTCCATGTCAAATGCTGCATATAATTTTAAATTATGTAAACTCTAACATAAAAATGCTACTGAAAACAAAAGACACCTATTTAAATAAATTTGCTGTGTGTATCAAACAAAGTCTGATCAGGGAAAAGAGAAATCATTCCAGCATTTTAAGCAGAAAGAATTTAATGCAGGAGATTGTTTACATGGGTGAAAGAAGAGCTGAGAAATTCAATGGTAAATGTCAGATGATGAAGCAGATACAGTATTAGCACAAGCAGGATGCCAGAGGTGCAAGTGGAGGAGACAAAGGCGGAGATGTCCCGCAGGCCCAGAGGGGAGATGAAAAAACCCAGACTGTTCCCCACTTTCCAAATTTCCCCTTGTGCCTCACATCAGCCAAATGCAACTGGAAAATAGCAAATTAACAACTGACTCTCCCAACAAAGCCCTGAATTGTGGCATTCGCAAATTTCTGTAGTGGAAATATTCTTACCTGACCAAATTTTAAGAGGTTTATAGAGTCCCTGAATTCAAAGTTTGGAAGAGATGCACAATTACACACCATTACAGTGTTTCCCCCAATAGATACAATACCAAAAATAACCTCAAGAGCAGACGGTCGAAAAGATGTCATAAAATAATTAGGAAATGGGAAGGTTGGGGAATAAATATTATCTTTCCTTTTAAATATAATTTGTTTACCTCTACAGTTTGATAATTTAATGTTTAATGATGGTACAAACTATTGTTAACAACCAGTAGGCAGAAATCTGAGTGTTTAACAATTAGCTTTCACACACTGCTAAGAATCAGATCCAGGAAATCCTGTCCAGCTCATAAGGAAGCCTCCAAGAAGCAGCCTAAAAGTGGTCCATGGGCTATGATACAGAACAGAGCAGAGGAGGAAGGAATGAAGCCCAGGACAAACAGACCCAGAAATAGTACCTTATAAATCAATGCAAAGCAAACAGATTAAGGATTAAGCCTCTCCAACAAGAAGGAATTTAGCATCTCTATATCTGACTCCTTCCTTACCCTAGTTAGATGAGTCATAATCAGGACCACAAAAACACTTTCCAGGAGAAAATGTATATTGGCTGATCCCTATGATGTCATTTTCAATTTTTTTGTCTGTTTTTTTTTCTTCTTCATTTATTATCATTTGAAAATGACAATCTCCAGAGCATCACCAATCAAGATGTGTAAAATGTACCAGTGATTTTTGCACTATGAAATTGTTATTGTTTTCATTCACTACCACCTTTTTTTTTCCCACAAATGGATTCATCAAGATGATTCTATGGTGGTAAGCACATTAAAAGAAAGATTCATCAATGCTTAGGGAGGTGAACTGCATTTGCAAACAATGTCTTTCCTTCGCAGACCTTGGGAAAGTCACTTAGCTTCCCTAGGTCTCAGTTTCCTCATTTATTAAAATGTGAAATGAAGGAGTTTGATTACATTTCTAAAGTCATTTCTGGCAAGAAAGCTCCATGATTTTATTATGGTGTGTATTAATTCATGCTTTCTCTCTCTCTCTTTTTTTATTCCTCTTATTAACTATCTACTGTAAGTGGCAGAAATCTCTCCCCCTTCAATCAAACATGCAAGCCAAGAAGATATAAAAATAGAAAGGAAAAAAAAAAGCAATGAAAGATTAGTGAGAGGTTCCAGTGACAACCAAGAATCTTTTCTAAATGGCCACATCTTGGAAAAACCTGGTCCAGCTTATTTTCTGGGAACTAATGATCAGCTAAGATGAGCTGCTGATAGACCACAGAGGCAAGGACCATTAACACTTGATTGTCACTAATTCTGAGTCAATGTCCCATTTCAAAGTCATTAGTGCTATTAAAAACTGAGCCAGCACATACACAAAAAGGAAAAAGCAAGCAAGCATTAGGATATATTTAAGATGAACATATCATTACTGAAATACAAAAGAAATGCCCATGAAAAAGCCTTAATTCAATAAATGCCTACTCAGAAAATTCTTTGTGTAAATTATATACTAAATATTACCTATACTAATAATAGAGAACTATGCAAAGCAGGCTGTGTCCCCGCCCTCTGCTCAGGCAGCTGCAAGGCTCCGGATAGAATAGGATACAATTGGAGGGGATAAGAAAGGAGAGGGAGAGGAAAACAGGCCTTCATGTAGACAGGAAGGGAACAAGGAAAAGATGCAGAAATGGAAAAGGGAAAGAAACACGGGCTGCATGTGGGAAGGAGTGGCAACCACAGGGATGGGGGCAGGATGGGGAGGGAGTAGGTGCACCCAGCATGGGGCAGGAGGAGAGCAGTGGCCCTGGGCACAGGCCGTTGGTGGGGAGGCACCCATGGGTCTGGGATGGAGAGGTAGATGATCCTAGGCCTTCTGGGTGAAGGTGCTCCTGCTTCTGTGCAGGCCTTGGCCATCCTCACTGGGCCGGGTGACCTGGGCAGGGAATGGGAGCAGGATGGTGGCAGGGAGGCCGGGGAAGGGGGGGCTTCGAACACCTACTGAGGCTGAGCCCTGGACTGGGGTTAATGCTCCCACCCCCAACCCCACCCCAAACAGAGCTTTAAGAAAGGTGGGAGGCAGGAAAGAATTTTATAAAGGAGTCAGTAGAGAGCAGAGTTAAAGAAAAAAAGAGGATGTGTGAGTGAACTGTAGGAGCTATAATGAAAATCAAGCATAGTTGTATACTGGGGATAGATTTTAAAAGTAGGTTTCAGAAAAGAAAAAGATAAATGATAGTGAATAATTAGGCAGGTAGATAGATATTAAAACAGTGGAAGTAAGTAAGTAAGTAAGTGGGAGGGAGAGAAGAAAAGTTTTAAAGGGGAGCTGGTAGAGCTTAAAAGGAAAATGGGAAGAAGGAAGAAATGGGGGAGGAAGTAAAGCAGGTCTGTGGGAGGAAGTGAAGAAAAAAATTAAGGTGGGAAGGAAAAAACGGTGGAGGGAGGGCAGGTAAAGATAAAAGAAGGAATGTGGGGAGGACAGGAGGGTAGGAGAAAGATAGGAAGAAGGATGATGGAACAGAAATAGGAAATAAAAAGGAAAGAAAAGTTTATAAATGATGAGTTAGTAGGAAAAAGTGTTACAAAAAGGAGAAAAATTGTGTGAGAGGGAGAAGCCACTAAGGAAGTCAAATACAGTTGTGTGTGACAGGGATAAGATTTTTTTTAAAAAGTTAATAGGGATGACCAGGCCAGCAGGGGGAGGGCAGTTAGGGGGATCAGGCAGACAGGCAGAGTGGTTAGGGCAGACAGGCAGGTGAGTGGTTAGGAACCAGAGGTTCCAGATTGCAAGAGGAATGTCCAACTGACAATTTAGTGGGATTGAGACCTTGGACATCCCCCAAGGTCTCTAGGATTAGAGAGGATGCGAGTAAGGCTGAAGGACTCACCCCCATGCCCAAATTTTGTGCACCAGGCTCTAGTAAAAATATAAAAAAATTTAAATTGGTTCCTCAACCCTCAAAAAGTTTAGCTTCTACACAACATTGTGTTCAAGTGTGGCTCTGTTTCCTCAATATTGCTGATCTTTCAAGAACTTCCAATTTCATTTTTTAAAATTATGTAACACAAACCAACCAGCCAAAAAAGCCGTTTTGGAGCATGTTCCATGCATCTACTTAAATACCTTTATCCTTTCTATCTTACATTATACGGATTATCTGCTAAATGCCAGTGTGTTAACAAAGCTAACCATCCAGTGGGGGAACAAATAAGAAGAAGCCTACTGAGCGTTATTAAAGGAAAAAGCAGGAGACAATTCTGGCAGTGCATGGAACGGCCACTGAGTTCAAATTCCAAGGCTCAGGAATAGCTGTTATAGTGGTCATCTTCTGGTTCTGCCTGCCCAGCATCCTTTTCCCTCATTTTGAACACTAGCACCTGATCTCCCTTTAAAGGCTTCTCCCACTTCCCTACAGTTTGTATATTTTCCCATTAATTGCCAAGGCAGCCCTCTGTTCATGTTATGTATCTGTGACTCCAGGTAGACCAACCACTAGATGTCTTCACCCAGGAGAAACATGTAAATTGACCATACCTCAGCTACATCCATAACCAATCAGAGTATGCAAATTAACCCAACAAAGATGGCGGTTAATTTGCATACATATTTGGGTCCCGGGAACCCCCTCAGCACCCAGGTCACTTCCAGCCGGCTATCAGAGGGGAGGGGAGCGGAGGGTGGGGAGGGGAGAAACTTTTCCAAGCCTAAAGTCTTAGCAGAGGCTTTAGGCTTGGAAAGGGGCCAAGCCTGCAATCAGAGGAAAGGGGAAAATATCAATGGAAACATATCCTCAGGTGAGGATAAAAAAAAAAAAAGAAAGAAAGAAAGAAATGTCATATCCTATGAAAGACACATCTTGAAAATGCCTAAAGAAAGTTGTCATTTTTTTCATGGTGAAGGGATTGGAGTCTGTGTTGATGAAGATACCTTGGTGACTGGCAGTGGCTGCAGCAGCAGGGTGATGGGGCTGGCCCCTTCCCTTGATCAGCCCAGTCGCCTCCCACAAAGGAAGGCCAGATTGTGGCTTCAATAGGACATCCCCTGAGGGTTCTCAGTATGTGAGAGAGGGCATGCTGGGCTGAGGGACCCCTCTCCAGTGCACAAATTTCACACACCAGGCCCCTAGTATTGATATAAGATAAAAAATGGTTGGAGGTTTACCAATGGCAGAACCTTGGAGAGACAATACACTGGTTCCTACTTAGATTCCAGAGCCTTGTTTATTCCTTTCTCTCCCATGTCCTGATTTTCTTGTAACCCATAAAAGTATATTTTCTTCTGGGATTAGAAAGTAGCAGTTTGAGCACTTATTCATAAAGATGCCTTTTAACAATTGATCACAAGATCAAGGGGAATAGTGGACTATATATATTTTAAGCTATGAGACTTGGTCATAAAAGATCCTGTGCACAAATGAGCCTGACTGATTACTTACTAAAATAGCATTTTCCAAACTGTGAAATCAATATTTATATAGAGAGAGGGAAGAATTAATGATCAAAAGGTCTGGGAACACTGTGCCTATATAAAGCAAAACTAGCTTCCTTACTGAAGGACTTCTCAGCTCTTTTGCATTTTCCTGTGAATCTACAAGAGGGTGTATGCTATATAGTAAATATAGCCTATGTTTAAAACAAAAAGTTCAAGACACTACAGAATTTACTTGTAGGAAACTAAGTAGAGAATGGAATGGAATAGAATTCAATTACAATGTTAAAATTATCAGAAATTAGGTATACCAATTGATGTGCTGATAGACTTTTTAACAGCCAGATCTCAGAGGGGAATATATACATGCCTGTATGTACAAATGTAAGTTTATCATAAACTAGAGGCCTAATGCATGAAATTTGTGCAAGAGTAGGCTTTTCTTCCCCCAGGTGCCAGCACCAGCTTCCCTCTGGCACCTGGGACCCTGGCTTCCCTTGCAGCCCTGGCTTCATCCAGAAGGTCATTGGAAGGATATCCAGAAGAATGTCTGTGATAATTAGCATAGAATACTTTTATTATTATATATAGTACTCATATAAACAACAAATATAATAATAATAAACAAATAAATAATAAAATATACAGCACTCTTTAAGTTTAAGATGGCCAATTAATTCTCACAGAACTCATATCTGTAACCAACCTATGGGTAAAATAATGAACAAGCATAGTTCCAAAGTGAATGTGGATTGATTTTTGTTTTTTGGCAAGCAAGACAAAAGAGAAACAACAAGGAGGTGTGCCAAAACATTTTGAGCAAATGTGTGGTGAAGTAGATAATAGTTTTAAATACAGGATGACCATTTCTTCAACTTTCCATGCTTTTCATTATGTAATAATTACATACATGTCATATTTTATAAAATTAAATTTGAATTTTCTCCTTCATTTTTTTAAGTCTAGACAACCAGCAAAACAACAAGCCCTGATATTTTGTGTCTTCCAATTTCCATGGTGTAAATATTCTCACCATGCTCAATTTGAGATTATGAGCATAAAGGCACCAAACACATGCCTACACAGAAGCATGCCACTATGTAATATTGTAACCACATAGATACAATACAGTAGGTCCTCAGGTTATGTCAGAGATCCATTCTTACGCAATTTTCGCCGAAAGTAGGAACCCACCTACATAAGCACCTATGTCACTCACATGGAGCATATAATACACAGGAGTAATGAAGTGAAACAGTAAAAAAAAAACTTTAAAAGAAAAATAACAATTCCTGACCTTTACTTGTAGTAAATACCACAAGTAAAAAACGTAAGGCACATATGTATATGCATCGAAATGACAGAACTTTTTTTTTTAATACAGTGGTACCTCGAGATATGAGTTTAATTTATTCCATAACCTTGAGGCGTGGGAAACTATGAGACGCTCAAGTCTTGGTAAACTAGTGGGTCATGTGTAGCCGGCCGATCCACACTATTATTCCCATCTCAAATGTTGCTCGTATTTCAAAGCAAAAATCGCTCGTATCTCAAAAATCTTGTATGTTAGGGCACTCGTATCTCTAGGTACCACTATAAATGGAAGATGGCAACATAACCACAAAATGACGGACATAGAGTCTGACATAACCCAAGGACTGCCTGTGAATGTAAATAACTTCAAGGGCATAAATAATTACAAAATATAATAAAGTTGGAAGAAATAAGTTTTGAAAATTCATTACCTTTTAAAATTATAATTTAACTATCCTATATAATAAAAGCCTAATATGCTAAGAGTCCAGTCGTCCATTCAACCAATCAAAGCGTAATATGCTAATGATATGCTAAGGCTGCTCAACTGCTCGCTATAATGTACACTGATCACCAGAGGGCAGATACTCCAGCCAGTAGGTTAGCATGCTGCTGGGGTCTGGCCAATCAGGACTGAGTGAAACGGGCTGGACATGCCCTGGAGCCATCCTGTGATCGCTCCCAGCTGGCCAACCTCCTGCATCCCTCTTTGGCCTGATTGTGTACCAGTGGGTCCCTTGGCCTGGCCTGTACCCTCTCACAATCCAGGACTCTTTGGGGGATGTTAGAGAGCTGGTTTGGGCCCAATCCTGCAGGCCTGGCCAAGGGACCCCAATAGTGCACGAATTTGTGCACTGGGCCTCTAGTATTAATATAATTTAATGTTTAACAACTGTGTTCAATAGCCAGCTCAATAAACACCTGAACATTAGAGTGATCTCAACAAGAGGGCAACAAGGGCCATTCCCAACTTCAGTCCTTTTACCAGAAGACCAAACTAGCAACTATCCACAGATAAGACACCACTGTAAAAATTCCAGAATAGCAACGAAAATAATTTTATGGTTGGGGGTCACCACAACATGAGAAACTGCATTAAAGGGACGTGGCATTAGGAAGGTTGAGAACCACTGCTCTAAGGGATCCCTCACAAAACATAAGCAGTAGGCTGTGTTCTTTAAACCTCTTTACTTTCGCACCTAACATCAAAAAAATACCATGTAGTCCCCATTTATATATATAAATTTGTTTAAAGAAGAATTTCCTTTTATATTCATATTAGAACTTTTAAAAATAGCTCTTGACATATAAAAATAGCCTTCAGAGTTTGAAATATCCACTGAATTGCTTGTGCTAAGTTCAATTAATGTTTATGTTATAATGAACTGTTTAAAGTCAAATAAAATATTTATATAATATAGAACACACAAAAAGTTATTCTTAAGATTAAAAACTAAAACATATTTACAAAATATATCTACCCTGAAAATTATAATTCTAGGGATTTCAATTTAGACAAAAGTAAATGTCACTTAAGTGACAGCAGTTGCTTAAACCAGTAATGAAAGGAAGACATTGAAAATTCTTTTTGAAACAAGGCAAAAAAGAAGTCTGAAGTTTCTTGCTGGGTTCCTGGTTTTCAACAATTGGTTCATTTGGATGTTAGATCAAGCCTGCTGGTAATTCATTTCTAAATTTAGATTGTGGTGGTAGAGAGAAATTCAGCCAACAAGGGAGAATATTGAGAAAAACTTCTTGCTAGGTAGTCATTGCTATGGCTGAATAAGGTGTGCGAGGAAACGTGCTGCTGGGAAATAAACTCACAAGGTGGAAGATGCAGGATCCCCATATATTCCTGAAGGAAGGGATTCAAAATCATGTCCCCTCCTCGTGAACAGTTTCCATGGTACCACTGGACTTCATATTGGAATAGGAGGCAGGTGGACAGATCCTAAGACAAAAGGTGAGAGTCTAAAGGTGGGGAACGTCTGGCTCGAGAAATCATTTGGTCTGGCCCTGCCAAGGCATTAGGGATGAGTTAATTAAACGTTTGACCACATATAGCAGGCTAATTAACTCGCTAATTTTGTATGGTCCGCAAATGATGTTATAAATATCCAAATGGCCCTTGGCAGGAAAAGGGTTCCTTAACTCTGGAAACAAAGAGAGAGAAGCCATTCTTTCAGGTGATCACATCTTTCATAGGAAAGGGAACACAACAAAAAGATTGTTGCCAAATGCTTCGAAAAGCCACTCCCGAAACAATGGCTTTTATGACTTCTATATGTTTATAATGGCATCCACGAACTCATAATTTTTCTGAAAATTTGGATTTCTCTTTTCTAACTCTTTTTCAAGGAAGTATATTTCATGCTCAAGTACAAAGCTGATTATATCCAGCTTTTCCTAAGTTTCCTCCACACTTGGAGCTTTTGATGACACTCTGTCAGGCTGGCATCATTTTAAATGATTATAGTCTTTCTTACCTCTTTTTAATAAGGCTAATTTTTGTCAAGAATTTTACATCTTTCTTCAATTTGTTCAGTAAGTTTTATGGCAAGCCATTTTCTCCTTCTAACATAACATTTACCTGATCAAAGTTTCTGAACAAGAAGAAAACCATAGAAGATGCAATGATTGCTGCACTGACCACTGCCTCTCAGGACCCAGTGTCATGTCTTTAGGCAACTCTACCAAAAACCAGTGCAGGTTCTCAAAGGCCAGCCCCAGTAAAACTTCACTCCTTTCAGCGGACACTTCTGGTATCTCCCAGCAGAACTCATAGCAGATCTCTCTACAAGTGCCATGGCTCCATCCGGCCACAGAGGACAACCGCCATCGCCACCCTTTCCTGCCTTCTCCCACCTCCCCAACCCCCCTCCTCCCCACCAGCCCAACAACACATAGCACTTTTCCAAGAACCCAAATCCACACTGGACAACCAGAACCAACTGAATGAGGATTGTTAAGACAGAAGAATAAGAATGAAAAAAAAAATTCATTTGCCCACTTTAATGCTTAATGCCTTATCTTTTGTTAAAAAAAAATCAACATTTTAAAAAAATAACATACAAAGAGAAGAATGCCCAAATCATCAGTGTATAGTTTAATTCATACCCATAAATTAGACAAATCTGTATAACTACTGCATCAGTCAAGAAATAGACTAATGCCTGGCTGGTGTGATTCAGTGGTTGAGCATCAATCTATGAACCAGAAGGTCACCGTTTGGTTCCCTGCTCAGGGCACATGCCCAGATTGTAGGCTCGATCCCCAGTGTGGGACATGCAGGAGGCAGGCCTTGGATGATTCTCTCTCATCAATGGTGTTTTCTGTCTCTCTCCCTCTCCCTCCCTTTCCCTTCATTTAAATGTTTAAATAAATAAAATAATTCCTGCTCCCCCACAAAAGTTCAGCTGTATCCTTTTGAAATTTCTATATCTCTTCTCTTTATTGAAGGTAGGAAATATTCTGATATCTAATGGCATAAATTTATTTTAGTTGTCTTTAAAGATATAATACATACTCTTTGATTATAGATCCTTTTGCCAAATGTTAAGTTTGTGTAGAATTGAAACTGCTGAGTTGGTGTGTTGGAATACACAGGTAGATATTGCCAAATATTTTCCAGAGTGGTGGATTAATTTCTACTTCTACTGGCACATATAGTAGCTCCAGCTACTTTACATGCACTCCAACTCTTATTAATGTTAGTCTCTAATTTCTGCCTTCCTCATAAAATGTGATTTTAAAATATTCAGAATATTTTAAATATTGTGATTTTTATATTACATTTGCCTAATTACTATTGAGATTCCATGGCTTTTTATATCTTTATTTCTCATTTGAATATTATCTTTTATGAAGGGCTGTTATAGGTCTACTATTTTTCCAAAGGGGCTGTCTTTTTCTTACTGATTTGTAGGAATTTATTATACAAGCTCTTTTTTGGTTATCTGTGTTCAAAATTTATTTTCCTAAATTGTGGATTGTGGTTCTCAATCTCTAAAAAGGAGCTTTTTATATGCAAAATTTCTTAATAGTGATATAGACAAATTAAGCAATCATTTCCCTTATAGTCACTTTTTATATCCTCTTTAAATCTTTGGGTACCTCTAGGTCATAAAGTTATCTCTAAAGTTATCTTCTATTGTTTTACCATTTATGTTTACTATTTCCTGGATTAAGTTTTGTATTGATATGAGGTAGAAGTTAGGTTTTCTATTTTTCATATGTATATACAATTGACACAGCATCATTTATTGAAAACAAAACTGTCATTTCCTCACAGATGTAAAGTACACAGTTTATAATATATGAAGTCTACAATGCTTCATGGGACTAATTCCACATTTTAATTGATTAGTATTTTTACATATTTATATATCCATGTGCCAATATGATGCTGCCTTCATTATTATACCTTTATAATAAGTCTTCCTATGAAATAAAATTATCCCAATCTACTCAAGATTGTCCCTGCTGCTTTTAGTCCTTTGCATTTTCATAAAAATTTTAGAACCTGGTTCTTAATTTATCACAAGCATAACGATAAAACATTTTAGGTTTTGACAAATACAATTATTCTCCTTAAATTTATAGATCAACTTTGTCTTAAATCTACAGACCAACAATAGAGAGACTAACATATTTGTAATGAGTCTGCCAATTCAATACATTACTTCATTTATTAAGATCTTCCATGTATCTTCAATATTTTATAAATAAATAAAGGACTGTGAAGAATTTTCTATTTCCTCTAATGTCAGTTTTGGTAGGTTGTATTTTTTTATAAATTTGTCTATTATATCACAACTAGAGGCCCGGTGCATGATATTTGTGCACAGAGGGGGGATTCCCTCAACTCAGCCTGTACCCTCTCCAATTGGGGACCCCTTGCAGGATGTCCAACTGCCATTTTAGGCCTGATCCCAGGGATTGACCTAATCCAGCAGTCAGACATCGCTCCCACAATCTAAGACCACTGGCTCCTAACTGCTCACCTGCCTGCCAGCCTGATCACCCTTAACTGCCCTCTCCTACAGGCCTCATGTCACCCCCAACTGCCCTCCTTTGCTGGTCAATTTGGTTCTGATTGGTAGGTTCCAATGCCAGTATCAAAAGCTTCCCCTCCTAGGTAGCCATTGGGTCCCCACAGCATTCACCTTTGGTTCTGATTGGTCAGTTCCTATGCCAGTTGGATGAAAAGCTCCGCCTCCTAGACAGCCATTGGCTTCCCTCAGCACCCACTTTTGTTTCTCATTGGTCAATTCCTATGCCAGTCAGCATCAGAAGCATCACTGCCTAGGCAGCCATTGGTTCCCCATAGAACCCATCTTTGGTTCTCATTGGTCAGTTTCTATGCTAGTCAACATCAAAAGCTCCACCTCCTAGGCACCCACTGTTTCCCCACAGAACGCACCTTTGGTTCTGATTAGTTGGTTCCTATACCAGTCAGCATCTCCAGGCCTATCTCTGGGCTTGATCAAAGAGGTGAGGCTTAACAGCAGCCCCCTTGGAGGCTGGGACAGAAAGAAAAGCCTGGCTGCTGGCAAAGATCAGAAAGAAAGAGGGAGAGAGAGAGAGAGGTAAGTACACTGATCAACAGCTTCCACTGAGGCTGCAGATCAGACCCTGACTCACTTTCTGGATCTCAGACATCTGACCAGTCAGTGTTGGGTCCCAGGCTGCATCTGGGCAACCCAGTGCTGACTTCTGGATGGTCTGCATTTGGTTGCAGGCTTGATCCCTTCCCAAGCCCCAGGCTTTAGGCTTCGAAAGCATCCTCCTACCCCCACCCCCACCTCACCCCTCCAGTAGCAGGCTCGGCCCCTCTGATGGCCTTCTGAGAATGACCTGGGTACCAAGGAGGTTCTCAGGACCCAGGTATGTAAGCAAATTAACCTCCAACTTTGTTGGGTTAATTTGCATTCTCACTCTGATTGGCTGTGGGAATGGCAGAGGTACAGTCAATTTACATATTTTCTACTATTAGGTAAGACTAGAGGCCCAGTTCATGAAATCTGTACATGGGGGGGGGGGTCCTTCAGCACAGCCTGCACACTCTCCAATATGGGGCCGCTTGAAGAATGTACTACTTTCCACTGGGATCAAGCCTAAACAGTCAGACATCCCTCTCACAATCCAGGACTACTGGCTCCCAACTGATCACCTGCCTGCCTTCCTGATTGTTCCTAACCGATTCTGCCTGCCAGCCTGATCACCTCCTAACCACTCCCCTGCCACCCTGATTGATGCCTAACTGCTCCCCTGCCAGCCTGTTTGCCCCTAATTGCCCTTCCCTGTGGGCCTGGTCACCCCTAACTGCCCTCCCCAGCAGGCCTGGTCCCCCCCATCTGCTCTCCCCTGCAGGCCTGGGTCCCCCCCGCAACTACCCTTCCCTGCAGGTCCAGTCACCCCCATCTTCCCTTTCCTGCAGGCCTTGTCCCTGCCAAATGCCCTCCTCTGCTGGCCATCTTGTGGTGGCCAACTTGGGTCCACATGGGGGCATTCATCTTGTGTGTTGGAGTGATGGTCAATCTGCATATTATTCTTTTATTAGAAAAGACAGAGGCCTGGTGCATGGGTGGGGGCCAGCTGGTTTGCCCTGAAGAGTATCCCTGATCACCCCCAACTGGCCCCCATGCCATTCTACTCCCCCCAATTCCCCACCCTGCTGACCTGTTTGCCCTTACCTCCCCTCCCCACTGTCCTGCTCACCTCCAACTGACCCCCACTGACAGCCTGCCCACCTCAAACTGGCCCTCCTGCTGGTCTGCTTACCCCCAATGGCCCCTGCCATCCCATCCTGGCCTGATCACCCCCTGGCAACCCAAGGTCCCAGCCCCTCTTTTTTTATTTTTCCAGTGCCTCCTTGAGCAAAGGCCAGGACTGGCTAGAAGCAAGTATCTAGGATTTATTTATCTTCTATAATTGAAACTTTGTAGACTTGAGTGGAGGGCAGAGTCAGCCAAGGCGGGAAGGAAACTTGGCTTCCTCCTTTGCTGGGGCAACCCAAGCCTCCTGCTTGCTTCAACTCCATGACTGGCTGCCATTTTGGATGGGTTAATTTGCATGTTTCTCTTTTATTATTGTAGATTCCACAAGTTCTCATGTGTCATTTTCATTATCTTTCAATTTTAAATATTTTTAGCTTGCATTGTGACTTCTACTTTGACCCATGGACAATTAAAAGTATTTGTTTTACATATGGGGATTTTTGTGTTTTTATTATTTACTAGAGGCCCACTGCACAAATTCATGCACATTGAAAGAAAATTCATTAGAAGAAATATTTTAGTATCGCTATTCGTCCTTTCTCTATAATAGAAGTGTTAACCAAATTTATGATTGACAATAACAGATGCAATTGGCATCAGTGAGAGTTTTATATATGTAGATAAACTTGCTTACTTAGACCTGCTTTCTGATTTAGCTAAACTTTCTCATTCACTATTAAAATGTCACCTTTCTGTTGAAGGGACTAAGAGTATGTACTTTTAACATATATTTTAAGTAACATATTGGAGAGTGCCACCTATTATCATATGAAAGATCAGCAAATTTGGAGCATTTGTATATTTGTAAAAAAGCAAAGCATAATTCATCTTTTAGCTTTTCATCTCATTTAGGTAATTTGCCACAGGATCAAGAATGAACTTCCATGTGGTTAAAATTCTTTCATGGCCATTCTCCATCTCATTACAAACACCATGAAGATGAAATATTTAAAGGTCTCGGTTTTAAGAAAAATTAACCATTCAATGATATCATGCAGCACTTTGGTCATATCTAGCTTCAACATCTTTGCCTCAAGGGTTCTCTAAAAATGTTGCAAGGAGTGAATTTCATTTGTGCTTCATTCTCTTGGGTTTACTCCCAGAATCTTTTTTTTTAAATTCTAGTCAAAGGAGAATTAATACTAGTCTAAACCTACCTAGCTTTTCGAGGAAATAATTAGTTTAAAGAAGTCAATTAATCCAACAAAAATACCTGACTTAATATATTATTTTTTTAAGAATTGCAAAGTTTTCTTAACTGAAACAGAACCTAATAAATACCATCAACTGAGATATTACAAAGCCATCTGTACATTCAGGCAATTATATAGCATACATTCCATGTTTGTCCTAATACTTGTTTCTTCAAGTGTTCAGCAGTGTTTTCTCCGGGCTTTCCAATAGTGTTTGCTGGCTAACAAATGCATATTAGTTTACTGCCATATTGTTTGCCAATTATAACACTTGTTTTTGATGTGTTGTTGTGTTTTTTTATGTTGTTTTTTTTTTTTACCATAGCTACAAGAACAAAGTGTTTCCAAATTTGTGGAATCTGGTTTGCTATTAATAACTATTTACTTGTACACTTAACAAGTACACTGTCTACAATATGCCACATACTGTTCCAGGCTGAAGATACAGCAGTGAACCACAAGGAAAAAATGATGCCTACACTCAGAAAGCTGGTCTTTAAACCCCAAATGATATTTCTAAATATTTAACATGAAGTTAAGGAAACTGTTGCAAAAACTAGATATCTCATGATTTTAAACATCACTGAAAAAGTTTACAAATTTTTCTTCATGTTTTAGTAGCTTTATATTTAATTGTCTAGTTAACTGATTTGTCTTATTACCATTAGATCATATCTCAAGCACAAAAATAAACTTAGGGTGAGATTCATTATTAAATTAGTAGTTGAAAATTTGTTTTTCAATAGTCCTTTTCTTACATTATTGTCGTTGTCACTTTTCTTATTAACTATGTTTGCATTATAAAAATGAAGTTTAAGCCATGCTGTCTCTATAAATCAGAGTTCAAGCAACAAATAAACCACTGTACTTATTTTGACAGAGAATGTAATAAAGGAAATTAGTTCAAGAGATATTAGAGGACATAAAAAGAATAAAGGGACACTGTAGTCACAGAGATGGGACACTGTGGTCACTGAGATAGTAACTTCAGGAACAGATTCTACTCCTGGATCTAGAGATCGAAGAGAAGAAGATGGGGTAACAGACCTAGAATCTGACAGAGGCTGGGGACCTGGAATCCAAACCTTTGAGGAGGTGCCAATACTGGTTCCTCAGGCACTTTGAGGTAGGGCGCAAAGGTTGGACAGTCTGAGGGGCAGGTGCTGCCACCTCTGGGGAGCATGATGAAGCTGGTTTGAGAGTGGAAAGAAGCTGGGACAAACTCATTGGGGTGACAATAGCAAAAACAGCAGGCAAATATGAAGGAGCAAATTCTTGCTCCATCCTCCTGCCTTTCAGGTTGGCAGAACCTAACAGGGGAGCAAACTGACAATGCAAAAATGTGGTTTTCAGTACCCCAACCCCCATGTCACAAAGCAGAGTGTAAGACAAGAAACAATAGCATACTACCCGAGGTGTCTCTGCAGAAATATTTTTATACCACTGTTCACTTTTTGAGGGATGGTTTATTTAAAATTAGGTAATATAATTCATAAAAATCACAAAACCAGGCCAAGTAGGCTGCATTATGTCACAATGCATTTGAAGAAAAATGCCTGTGAGCATTACAGAGTCCAACCCTATGTTATGAAGCTCCTACCTCACAAACATGACATGTCACCATCCAACAAATGTACCAAGAATGAAGGAACCAATGCCATTTGAGTAATGGGTATTAGTAATGATTACTGTATTTTATTTTTAATGTAAATATTAATTGATGTACTGATTTTTATTAACGACACTAATTGGAAGAGCATGTAAAAATGGCTACTCCTCCCTTTGGGAGACCATAAGACTAGGCCAGGGGTTGGAAAACCAGGGGTCTATGAACCAAATCCTACCAGCTACCTGTTTTTTAAATAAAGTTTTATTAGAACACAACTATGTTCACTTGCATATTGCCTATGATTGCTTTCACACAAATACAGTAAAGTTGTATAATTGCAAGAGACCATATGTCCTTCAAAGCCTAACATCTTTGCTATTTGGCCTTTTGGAGGGAAAGACAGCAACATTTAATAGAATTTTCTGCAATGATGGGAATGTTCAGCATCTGCAATTTCAATTACGAGAACCACTAGCCGCAGGTGGCTATTGAGGACTTGAAATGTAGCTAGCAGAACTGAGGAACAGAATATTTAATTTTATTTAATTTTAACAGACACATGTGGCCATGGCTACTGCACTGGAAAATGACTGCTCTTGAGCCATGTGGAATTGATATTTTTATTACACTTCAGTCTTGGAGGTGTATAAGGAGTGTGTTGGTGTTGCTATGTCCCTGTGGTAGATATTACTTACACAGTCCAATATCTAGGTCTCTTAACTGTCCCAGGGCACAGAGGATTATGATCGCTAACCTCTTGGAAGTTAAGTGTGGCCATCTGACTAGTCCTGGACAGTAAAATGGGAGCAAAAAACATGTGGACCCAGGCCAAAGCACAGGTATGCCAGCGCTCAGCTCTCCAACGATCTCTTACCCAACTGAGGCAAACCCCAACACACTATGTAAGAAGTCAGTATCAGAAGGTGACAGTCTTGCCTCTGAACTTGACTGATGGCTGCATAGAGAAAGGCACTCCTCTGGACCCCTTGAGCGGATATGTGGCATGAACGATTAGTGAATATCGTTGTCTTAAGGAACTAATGTTTGGATGTTGTTTTTCACCCCAACATTGCTTAGCCCTGGCATAATCTCCTAATAATTGGATTCAAATGGCCTCAGAAAACCTTCTCTACCCTCTTTACCTAAAATCTACCAAATAAAGTCAGAGGTATATCACACAAGCCCAAGAGACCAAGGGATATTCCATTAGATCTGAATTTCATTAAAAATAGTGACTTCTTGGAGCTCTGTGCCACTGTGATTTAGAGTAGGCTTGTCACCTAATGCAATCAATGACTTTTAAAGGCCTGTCCTTCCTTGTATAAGGGTAGGAGGCCCAAAGTTTGCCATTTAGCAGCTACATGGCTATGGACAAATCACTAGGCTTAAGTTTCATTATCACTTGTTTGAAATGTATATAATTGTAACACCTTTTCCTGATTGGCACAGCATTGGCAATCATTTGTAAGGACTGCTAATGTGCCCCTCAGGACTGCAAACATTTCCTGTGCCTCAAAGCACTGCTGCTTGGCCCAGCTGCTCCCTTCACTGGAGACTTCCTCAGCATTCCACATTGCCTCTTCTGAAATCTAAGTCTTTCTGACTTGGTAACCCTTTCTTTGGCTGTGTCAGTTGACCATGATGAATCCCTCTTCTTAATTTTGTCCCTTAATACTGATAGCTTCTCCTCATTATCAAAATCCAGCCACCAATCAAATACCAACTTCTCAATGAAAACTTCCCCCATCCTCAACAAAGTCCACTCTCTTCTTCCCACTCTATTTCTGCTCTTAGCTCCATGGTACCATGCATGGATTTTGTTATCACATGTGCCATAACTCCATTGTTGTTATTCATTCATTCTCTTACCAGCTCATCAATGGCAAGGCTGTGGCTCTCCTAGCCTCCCTTGCACACCTCTGACTCCCAATCTGTTCTAAACTTAGTAGAATTCCTAGCATACAGCAGGCCATCAATGATCATGAGAAGCAAGGAAAGAAAAGAGAAGGAAGAAGAAAAAAAGACAGAAGAAAAAGAAGGGAATGAAGGGGAAAGCAAGAAAGGAGGGAGGAGCAATAAAAATGAACCATTAGGCAGCCCTGACTTCTACGAAGTAGAAAATACCTGGAACTATAGTATCCCTTTCCAAGAAAAGCCTAGCCTCCTTTTAAAAAATTAGTTCAAAATCTTTCTGAGTCATGAAGAATTTTTAAAGACTTTTTTGAGTTGACAGATAATCTATAAAAGGAAAGAGTTCATTGCAAGTTGATAAGACAAAGGCAGATTCTTATCTTCCTTAGCTTTCATGCCCATATTTTCATCATTATTTATATTTCATTAATCAGTTAACTACAAAAGGCCGTTTAAGAGGTGAAAGGGACTATATTTGGTTACAGGTTTTATTAATGTCACATAAGAAAGAATCAGCAGCCGAGACCGGTTTGGCTCAGTGGATAGAGTGTTGGCCTGCAACTGAAAGGTCCCAGGTTCGATTCAGGTTGGGGGCACGTACTTTGCTTGCGGGCACATCTCCACTGTGGGGCGTGCAGGAGGCGGCTGATCGATGTCTCTCTCTCATCGATGTTTCTGACTTTCTATCCCTCTCCCTTCCTCTCTGTAAAAAATCAATAAAATATATTTTTTAAAAAAAGAAGGAATCAGCAAAGATCTAATAGCTGAGGTCTAGCCCCAGCAGAGAAGAGCTCTCATAAAAAGCATGTGGGACCTTCTTTACTACAACCTGCTATCTCTTTGGAGAACAAAATGGCCCCAGCAATACACAAAAATAAAATAAAACATTAAAAATTAAAAAAAATCAATCCTTATGACATGTAGCTTAAAAATGGGAGGAGAATCTTATAAGCATTTTCAGTGGCAGGGGGTTAGGACGGGGGAGCGTGGACAAAAGGTTATAGCCAGTGAAGTTACCAAGTTTTCCTTGCAGCTGCCCCAAATATGCTACTGGGTCAAGGCCATGGCAGCTACAAAGGAAGGTTATTTCTCCTAGTAAAGGGCATGGGAGAAATGATGAGAAAGAGAAATTAATATTGGTTATGACACTCAAGGAAAATCATTGCTGAATTATATATATATATACCTAAGTTGGAATGTTCCCTTGCTCTTTTTGTCAGTCAAGAAGTCTAAAAAGAAAATCATAGAATTTCTTCCCTCCAGCCAAGAGGATAGCTTTTCTGAAAGAAAAAAAAAAGGCCGTTAGAGATAAAGGTCCAGAAGTCTCTAAGGTCCAGTACATAGCTGAGAGTTAGTTGGGGTGGAAGTTTAGATGAGAAGTATTTCCAGTTGTATAAAAAAGTCAGTACTATCAAATTGCTTTGGGACACAAGTAGTCAACAGAAAATTATCTCTCATCCTGAGCAATCCTTCTGTGATTTTACAGAGGACAGACAGTCTCTCAATTTGTAAGATGGTTAGTCAGCAATTGTGTGCAGTCAACCACACTCTCTCTCTTCAAAATAATGAAAGAGACCAAAGTTCAAGATAAAGAGGTTAAACTCAACCCATTCAACATCTACAGAAGATTTCCACTTTTTCATTAAGTGAATTGCAAAAACTGGATCTCAGCCTAACCAAGTGAAGTTTTCCTGAACTGTTGAAAATCATCATGTGCTGATGGCTTGGATTCAGTATACACCAGGTGAAAGAGAAGCCAAATCCTTGTGACCATAATGCATTGCTCTCGGGACACAGAGAGAGATTTTCTGACCCCATTCATCAGTGAGCACCTAGACAGATGATTGAACAAACCAGAGCTCTATAGATTTTCACTTCCACAAAAATCAACTGCTATAATTCTCAGAAGACTAAGGATATTATTCTAGAGAAGTTCTAAGTGCAAAGCCCTGTGCCAAATGCAGTGAGACAGATGCTATCAGATATGCTAGGTAGCAGTGGGGAAAATTACTGTCATAGTCCAATATTCTCTGTTAGAAGGGCCAATTGTTAAATTAAAGTAAAATCAAAGTAACTAAATATAATAAAACACAGTGCAATTGGCTCTACTCTAAGTCACCTCAGACCTCCCAAAATACAGTAATACATGAACAAGAAATCTGAGAATATTTTAGTTATCTTCCTAAGACTGCTACAAATCTAACCTCTGTGCTCTGACCACATAATTGGGTAATCACACATCCTGATTTGCCTGGGACAATTTTAATTTTTGCCTATTGACCCAACATCATTATTAATAGTATCATCTTTCAAATTGAAAGACATACAAATAAATGAAAGCATATACCATGCTCATGGATAGAAAGAACTAATGAAATTAAAATGTCCATACTACAGAAAGTAATCTATAGATTCAATGCAATTCCCATCAAAATACCAAGGGTATATTTACAGACCTAAAAAAAATAATCCAAAAATTTATATGGAACCACAAAAGACCCTGAATAGCAACAGTAATCTTGAGAAAGAACAAAGTTGGGGGTATCATTCTACCTGCTATCAAACTATACAACAAGGCCATAGTAATTAAAACAGCATGGTATGGCATAAAAACTGATATACAGATCAATGGAACAGAATTGAGAGCTCAGAAGTAAGCTGAGGTCTGTATGGTAGAGTCATATTTGATAAAGGAGGCAAGAACATACAATAGGGTAAAGATGGTCTATTCAAAAAACTGTGTTGGAAAAAATTGGACAGAAATGTGCAAAAAAATAAAAGTAGACCATCTTCTTAAATTATACACAAGAATAAACTCAGAATGGATTACAAAATTAAATATAATACTCAAAACCATAAAATTCCTAGAAGAAAACATAGACAGTAAAATCTCAGGCATTCCTTTTAGACATATTTTGTTCTGACATATCTCCTCACAAAAGGGAAACAAAAGAAAAAATGAACAAATGGAACTACAATAAACTAAAAAAGTTTTTGCACAGCAAAGAAAGCCATTGACAAAACAAAAATACAACCTACTAAATGAGAGCAGATATTTACCAATGACATATCAGGTAAGAGGTTAATATCCAAAATTTATAAAGAAGTCATGCAATTCAACACCAAAAGAACAAATAATCTAATTAATAAATAGGCAGAGTTCCTAAATAGACACTTCTCCAAAGAGGCAATACAGATAGCTAGTAGACATATGAAAAGATGGTCAACATCATTATTAGTCAAAAAAATGCAAGTTCAAAACCCAATGAGATCTTACCTCAAGCCTGTGAGAATGGCTATTGTCAATAAATCAGCAACAGTAAGTGTTTGCAATAATATGGGGAAAAGGGAAACTTTGTGCACTGTTTTTGGGAATACAAGTTGGTGCAGCCACCATGGAAAACAATATGAAAACTATTAAACTATTTATGACCCAGCAATTCCCCTTCTAGGCACTAATCTGAAGAAATCTAAAACAAAATTTGAAAGAATACATGCAACTCTATGTCCAGTGAATTATTTATAATAGCCAAGATATGGAAAAACCAAAGAGTCCATCAATAGATGAGTCAATAAAAAAGTGGTGGTACATATATACAATGGAGTATTACTTAGCCATAAAAAAGAATGAAATTTTACCATTTGTGACAGTTGACTAGATCTAAAGGGTATCATGATAAATGAAATAAGTTAGTCAAAGAAAGAAAATGCCATATAATTTCACTTATATGTAAAATGTAAAGAATACTAGGTATACCTCTTAATAATGCGGGTTTTATAATCAAAGAAAACACGATAATTTCACGAGAAACATCAAAAGTGCTTTATTCAAAGTAATATCTATTGCTAGTTACACATTTCCCACATCTTTCAGGTAATTTGTGGATACCATCCCAATAGAACTTTTCTTGTTTTGAGGCAAACTATTCAGAGGCCCAATTTTCCACTTCTTCATACATTTTTAAGTGCTGCTCAGAAAATGCGTGTGCCATCTATCAGAACAAGTGGTAATCTGAAGGAGAAAGGTCTGGTAAATACAACGGTTGGGTTAATACTTCCTAGGCAAGATCTTTTCATGTTTCTTTAACTGTTTTTGAAGTGGGTCATGGTGTTTTATGATAAATCAAAATTACTTTACTGTGTCTTTGGGCACATTTCTGGTCATTTTACAATCAAATCGTGGTTCAAATTGATTATTTGTTGTTGGTAGCAATCAGTACTAATGGTTTCACCTGGTTTTAGAAGCGCCTAATATACCACATATTCCTGATCCCACCAAACACAGATCAATGTCTTCTTTCCAAAGCTATTTGGCCTTGCAGTTGATGTTGATGGTTGACCTAGAACCCAGGACTTCATACGTTTGGGATTCTCAAAATAAATCCACTTTACATTGTTAGTCACAACTGATGCAAAAAAAAGACTTTCTTTTGTGCCACTGAAGCAAAATTTTCCTGATTACTCTTCAGTTTTCCATTTGTCTTTCATTCACTTGATGTGGCACCCATTTTCTTTCCTTTAAAATCTTTCTCATTGCTTGTAAATAATCAGAAATTGTTTGCTGAGCAATGTTTAATCTTTCTGCAAGTTGTTTTTGAGTTTGACACACATCTTCATCCAATGATGCTTGTAATTGTTAGTCTTCAAACTTTTTCTTTGACCTGGACCCTCTTTGTCTTTCACATCAAAATCATCACTTTTAAAGCATTTAAACCAGCATTCACAAGTATCTTGAGATGGAGCATGTTCACCATAAGCTTCCCAAAGTATATACAATAACTTTTAGCAGAACTTTTCTTCAAAACAAAGCAATGAATTAAAACTTCCCACAAATACACTCTTTTGGGCACAAACTTCAAAATTTTTAAACATAAAAATAATTATGATGTTAACACCTTCATAAAATTTGACATATGAAGTTTTGAAGCTTGTTGTCAATACAACAAAATAGCTTATATATCAAATCGCATATATATCAACATGTGTAACTCCACCTATTGAAAAAAATCCGCATTAACTGGTACACCTGGTAAATGAATAAGCAGAATAGAAACAGACTCAATGAAAAATAGAATATTTGGATATTTATCAGATAAGAAAGGGTTTTGGGAGAAACCAAGATGGCAGCATAGGTAAACACCTAAACTGCTGCTTTGCGCAACAATTTCAAAACTACAACTAAAAGACAGAATGGAAATCATCGAGAACCACAGGAAAGGTGGCTGAGTGTAAATTATACAACCAGAAGGAAAGAGAGGGGCTCATGGAAACTCAGAGGTGCTACCAAAAGCTGAGGTACAGAGACACACACATGGAGAGGATGGGCAGCAGAGGACCTGGCTGGCTTCCTCTAACAGGGGGGAGATGGAAACTCCCAACTACACTGAACCCCAGTTCTGACTACACTGAACCCCAGATAAGAGTGAGACTCATACAAGGGGAGTCTGGACTGTCATGAAAAAGAAGGAGTGCATGGAAACTTAGGGGAGCCCAAAAAAACAGAGGTCTGGAGACACGTGCAAGTGCAGAGAGGACTTATTGCTGATTGTGCCACTGGTTTTCTCTAGCAGGAGAGAAACAGAACCTCCAACTGTGCTGAAATCCACTTCGGACTACACTGAACCCCAGTTTTGGGCAAGACCCTGGGTACCCAGACTCACACAAACCCCCAGAGTACACAGAAACTCAGGGGAACCAGAAGGCAGAGGTCTGAAGGCACACGAGCACAAGTGCACACAGAGAGGGCTGCAGCAATTACTGAGGGACACTGAGACCCAGGGGCCACGTAGGACAGGGCTGACTGGAAGCCAAAGCTGTCTGCTCAGCTCTGAGACTCCTCCCCATCCAAGCCAAGCACAGAAGCTTTTGCAGTCTTACAAGTCTTAAGGCTGAGTCCAGCACAGAAGTTCTCCTGGCATAGACTCAGCTGATCCTCAAAACCAATTGTCTTGGAGGTCAATTCCCCCATTGATACCAACAATAATCAAAACTACAACAAGGCTGTACACACAGTCCACAAAAGGGTGCACCAAGAGAGTCCACCTCAGGTACCTGGGGAGGTGTAACTACTGGCCATATAGGACACCTAGTACACAAAGCTACTCTACCAACTCAGGGAAGCAGTGAAAATGCGGAGACAAAGGAACAGATCACAAACGAAAGAAATGGAGGAAAACAAATGACTAGATATAGAGTTCAAAAACCACTGTTATAATGTTTTTCAAGAATTTCCTAGAAAAGATGGATAAATTTAGTGAGACCCAAAAGGAGATGAAAAAGGACCAAGTAGAAATTAAACATACACTGACTAAAATAAAAAATATACAGAGACCTAACAGCAGACTAGAGGTATTCACGAATCAAGTCAAAGATTTGAAATACAAAGAAGCAGAAAACACTCAACTGGAAAAGAAAAAAGAATCCAAAAATCTGAAAATAGTGTAAGGAGCCTCTGGGACAACTTCAAGAATACCAACATCAGAATTATGGGGGTGCCAGAAGAAGAGAGAGAGCAAGATACTGAAAACCTATTTGAAGAAATAATGGCTGAAAACTTCTCACATCTGGTGAAAGAAATAGACTTACAAGTCCAGGAAGCACAGAGAACCCCAAATAAAAGGAACCCAAAGAGGACTACACCAAGACACATCATAATTAAAATGCCAAGAGCAAAAGACAAAGAGAGAAGATTAAAAGCAGCAAGGGAAAAACAGTTCATTACCTACAAGGAAGCACCCATACGATTGTCAGCGGATTTCTCAACAGAAACTATGCAGGCCAGACAGGAGTGCCAAGAAATCTTCAAAGTGATAAATAGCAAGAACCTAAAACCAGATTACTCTACCCAGCAAAGCTATCATTCAGAATTGAAGGTCAGATCAAGAGCTTCACAGATAAGAAAAAGCTAAAGGAGTTCATCAATACCAAACCAGTATTATATGAAATGCTAAAATGTATTCTTTAAGAAGAGGAAGAAGAAGAAAAAAGTAAAGATAAAAATTATGAACAACAAATACATATCTATCAACAAGTGAATCTAAAAATCAAGTGAATTAAAAATCTGATGAACAGAATAGGTGCTGCGAAGCCAGAAGCCCGGTTCATGGATGGCACAGGAGCAGTGGCAGGAGCCTCTCTAGCCTCTGTGGCAGTGTGAAGGATCCCAAGGGGTCCCAGACTGTAAGAGGGTGCAGGCTGGGCTGAGGGACTCCCTCCCCCCTGAACAAATAAGCCTCTTGTACAGTATTGAAATAAAATAGAAATAGTTTATTTTGAAATTACTTTTGTACTATCAAAAGGTGTGTGTGTAAGAGTGTGTGTGTGTGTTCATATTGGGAAAGTCTTTATGCAGTTTAAGCTTCACTAACTTCAGAGAAATAAGTGCCACAGATTTACCCCTAACATCACTTAAAGGTTCAATTATTTATATTTATTTCATAATCATTTTGTTCTTGTGAATGTGGAATAATAAATTATTATTACAATTAGTTCCTCTAACTGAAGACAGTAAAGCCTAAGTGAAACAAAAATCTAAGCCCCAGGCAGTGATTCTAGGTGGTGAGAGCATCAGTCCTAGCACCGAAAGGTCTCAGATTCAATTCCTGGTCAAGAGTATATACTTCTGTTGCAGGTTTTATTTCTGCTCCCACTCTGGGTGCATGTGAGAGACAACCAGTTAATTTGTATCTCTCTCTCACCTCTCTCTCTCTCTTCCTCTCTCTCTCTTTCTCTGTCTCTCACTCTCTCTTGCTCTCCATTCTCCCTCCCTTCCACTCTCTCTCTAAATATCAATGAGGGGTATTGCTAAGTTCTATATCTGGGTTCATGTAAGGCAAAACATTCTATAGGAAAGAGAGAATTGAAAACATATATGATCCTGAGTGTAAGTATTTGAGTATAAGCAAAAATTCCAGGCGCTATTTCAGAGTTTCAAAGTAGTGAACATGGTGAGGCCCAAGTCAAAGTCTCCACACATAAAGGGGGATTCAGGTAATAGCTGGGTTACAGATGGAATAAGCAGAACATTCATGAAGATAAATATATGATATAGTAAAAGGCAGATTGGAAAATAGGATAACAGAGTAAGGCAGAGGGTCCTAGAGGCCCAAAAGGGGTGAAGGGAATCCGCTGGGCTGGTAGAGGGAGGGGCTGTGGACACACCCTCTTGAAGGTATACCCTCTCTCCCACCCTCAGAAACCCTCTGTGACTCCTCAGTGCTCTGTGATGCAGGCCTGCCTATAAAGTCAAGAGCCTGAACCCTCAGGTGCCCCCATCCTCCACCCAAATTTATTATTCAACATTCACAAATGGCTTTCAGCCTATTTCTGAATAGCCTCTCAGAGTTTTATCAGAACTTCTGCTCAGACCCTGAAGATTGTTACTGCACCCTAACTCACCTCTCTGTATTGGGGGTGCTCATCTTCTTCTTCTGTTCCCTTTTGAAAATTCTATTGATCCAAATCTTCTGTGAAAATGAACAGAAAAAAAAGGTAAGAAACCCTGCACAAGCCCCAATAGAGATTCTTTATTGTTGTTTCCATTTCTAGTCCCACACTTATAAATGAGTTTAGTTGAGTCAAAGAGACACCTAAGATGGAATGGCTGAAAAGAGAACAACATCACTTTTTTTAGGGGAAGAGACCAGGCAGGGCTGTAGGGTTAGGGAAAAGTCAGGTTACCATATGAAGCTTATAGCCCATCTGGGTATGGTAGAGAATTTCTGTATAAAACCCCAAACAGTGCCTTTATAGCCCTGGGTTGCATTATTTTGAGTTTGGGATCTCTGCTAAAGATGAGAGTTCCATCACACTTCATTATGATTATATTCCCATGTCAGGCTTAACTGGAACAAGCTTTTCTCTGTTGGGCTGACCAGGAGAGCAGTGCTAAGCACCTGGGAGCCTCTGACAGAGACAGGAGCCAGAGCTCTGTCCCAGGTCACAGGGTCTTATCTGAGGAAGCAGAGATGAAACTGTTGGCCCCAGATTTTATGCCCTCCTTAAGCAGAGGGCTTCTGACTGAGAACTGACTATGAACCTCATGGACACAATATTTATTTCTCTGAGTTCTTCAAAGAAGAAAAATTTGAAAACATTTCTAATATTTTTAAAAATGATATAAAGTTCCATTAATTCTTGAATAATGTCTGAGATTCGTAGGGAGAAGAGTGACAGGTCCCACCCTCTCATTCTTTTCTTTTATTCTCAGTGTCATCGGGGCAGAGCTAAGAAGAGGAGGAAAGGTGGGACACAGAAAGGTAAGGTTCTGCCCACTCCACGTGAGCTCCCTAAGGCTGACCCTTTCTTTCCTTTCCATGAGGAACCAGGTTCACAATTTCTATGAGGTCAATCGCTCAACACAGTTCCTGTCAGTATACAGAGGCCTCAGAAGAGGGTCATGGGAAGACAGAACTTGAAATACTTCTTAGAGTCCCTGTTCTGCTGTCCCTGGGTATGAAGCAGTGATGGGTCAGGGCAATGATATTGCCCAGTAGACAGAGTCAGCACTTCTGGCTCCTGACTTTGTGAAAGTACTTCGACTTCAGGATGATTAGATTCCTCTTTGATGTAACCACTGACCTCTCCATTTCACAATGGTTTTGAACATCAAATGAGATAGTGTACATGAAAGTACAAATGAAGCAACACACATAGGAACCTTATTAATATTATTATTGATGATTTGACCTCATTTACTGACCCTTGGGGTTTTCAGTCTAATATCCCAATGGTCTCCCACAAAGGTACTCCTGTATATAGCTGAGATTCCCCAGATTCCCCACATATAACACACACTCCTGGTTTCCCAGGTTGCAGATACAACCAGAGAGAAGAAGAGGATATAAAGATGTTGATTTTTCTCCTTAAAAGGTGAGCAATCTTTCCCCCTTTTTCATGATCCCTCCTTTCTTAAAGTATATTTTTATTGATTTCAGAGAGGGAAGGAGAAGGAGAGATAGACACATCAATGATTAGAAAGAATCAATAATTGGCTGCCTCCTGCACAACCTACACTGGGGATCAAGCCTAATCCCTCTTTAGCATGTTCTATGCAATTTCAGGGTTTCAGTTCAGCCTTCCATTGCCATGGGAGAGGGTTGCCACGGGAATGGGGATTTGGGTGAAGGACTTGGTGTAAGTGCTATTGAGTGCATTGTGAAGTCATGGATGTGGGACAATGTGAAGGGGCAGCAGGGTTCAGGTGCCCCCA